>JBBDGP010002466.1:0-127500 GCA_037952835.1 Lithobates septentrionalis | reverse complement strand
TTTAAATTGGAATTCAAGTCTGGCTCCCAACCCTCTTCTTCTAACACCTATACTAACTACCCTGAAAAAGGAAGATGTACCTTTTCTCAAGACACTCTTGTCTGGTCACGTGAATTTCCCAGTGGCCAGTTTCGGAAAGCGTGGCAACAATAGATGGAATGCCATGGCGGTGATGTCACCCATAGACTTACTATAGGGAATCCACGTTGGCTGTTCTTGCTTGCCCCTGAAACCGGCTGCTGGAAGCTGATTATGTGACTGGACCAGAGCGCCCTGGGAATAGGTAAGTATAAGCATCTTTCTTCTACAGGGTAGTTAGTATAGGTGTTAAAAGGGGTTAGGGCAGTTCTAAGCGTATTTAGATCTAAACCTGAATTCCAGTATGTAATTATACATGTAAATGGAACAGCCAGATTTGCTTACTAGTTATGTAGGCTTGGCTTCCTTCTTTACAGGGAGTTGTAATACAATAGTTGAGTCACACTGTTCTTCACAATGGGAAAAGTCACATGGCTCATTGAAAACCTCTGTGAGGTTGATGCCTCATCTCAACAGCCGACTGGAGTTGAAATATAAATTCCTCTAGTATTTTAAATACACCGTGTTTAATACACTAACAAAAATATGGACGAGCCAGAATTTACAAAACTGTTTTAGGAAGATGTGCCCAACATGCAGTCTGCTAGCACTCAACACGTGGCTCGGTGTGCTCTAGACCCCAAATTAGATGTGAGTGACTGCAGCTGAAAAAGACTTTAGATCCATTAAAGCCACAGTCCAGGACTAAACTCAGGAGCTGAATGAGTTGGCACTCCAGAGGAACACTTAAAAGTAAAGCCTTGTAAACAGAATGAGGAAGAAAGCATCTGCATTGTGTTTTACATATTAAGTGGTGTGTGTGTGTTGCCTCTGCCCTCCCTTTTTATTGCAGATACAGTATAGTGTGTTAAGGCAGCCTATTCATTTTGAAATCGTACTAAAAATGATATCTATTTTTTTTTTTTTTTTATGCAGTACACTGCAATGTATTGCATGTCCTAAGGTGTGCTGCAGAGCGGATGCTTTTCCCTCTGCTATAGCTGTTGAACTATGTATATACTGTTTTCTGACTAACTCCATGGCAGCATACACATGGGTATGCTCTGCACTCAGTCCTACTTCACAGGATTCCTCTCCCATAAATTTTGAGACTGGTTCAATTCATATGTTCTGTATCTAGCGTACTCAACTACTGGGAGGGATCCTATACAGCAGTGGTCATCAATCCTGTCCTCAGGGCCCACTAACAGGCCAGGTTTTATGTACTACCTTGGGGAGATGCAGACTAGAATACTGTAATCACTGAGCAGCAAATGATAACACCTGTGATGTATTTCAGTTATCATGCAAACCTGGTCTGTTAGTGGGCCCGGAGGACAGGGTTGATGACCACTGCTATACAGCCATTAATCAGGAAAGGCAAATTATAACAATTTTCTGTTTTCCTGACCAACTCCATGGCAGCATACAGATGAGAAATAACTGGCTCCAAAAAAGGTGCAACGCAGAAAAATTTAAGTTTAAATCACAGCTCTAGCGAACAAACTTTAGGGCCACAAATTAACAGAATACAGATGGTAGCTTCACTCCACAGTGAGCCATAAAGGTATTAGTGAAGGACCACACCGTCGCCCTACAAATACTTCCAGTCTCCCATGACCGTGAAATAGACATTCTGGGGTCAAGCCTTGAGGCAGCCTTCATTTAATAAGTTTATAACCACTGCTTTAGGGTAAAAAACTTCAACAATAACTCAAAGTATGTGCTTGCTAGAAATAAAACTTTACTTTTAAAGCCCAGTTCCATCCAAAAACATAGTTTTAATCAGGGAGTTATGGAAATCTTTTTTTCAAATGTGGACAGTTACAAAAGTACATTTTTATAATAATGGGGAAGGGTTACAATGTCTGACAATAATTGTATTGCTGCCTGTGCCTTTTTGTACCAGACACAACTCTTCCCCTCTCCCCCGCCCTTCCATTTAATGTGCAGGTGTCACAGGGACAGGAAGTAAAAGAAACCTCCCCAACCTGTAGGTTTGGAAGCTTAAATTAATAGAAGAAATGCTTCTGTTTTCATCTAGTACATGTTAAACGATTTTATCTTTTCAGCTAACAAATGTTATGAATACAAAGTCCCCGTTTCTGTGCAACATAAACTTCAAGCTCAATGGCCAATCCAAGAGCAAATCATACTTACGGAAGAATTTCTTAAAAGATACAAAAATTCTACAATAACAAGTAAGACAATATTGACCATGCTTTCGTTATTGGCATCTTAAATAATCTAAATGAGAAAATGTTCACACAAAACCCATTTTTTTTTTTAAATTTATTTTAGAGGAAACTATTGATCTGTTGTACAGATTTGCAAACTGCTCCGGCTTGCATCTCATTTTTGGACTGAATGCATTACTGAGAAATATACATGATCAGTGGAATAGTTCCAATGCTAAACTACTCATTGATTACTGTGCTTCAAGGAAGTATAACATGTCATGGGAACTAGGAAATGGTAAGTGTAATAAAATGCTTATTGATAAACTATGTGTAAACTTGAAACATATGTAGCAGAGCACTTTTACTTGTGGTTTTACATTGAGACATGTTTCAGTGCACTGGTTAACATACTTTATATGTAATGATACAATGGGGCAGGTTTGGGACTTTATATAAAGCATACAACCAAAAAGGGGCAACACGAACAATATTATCTGGCGGAGAGGTCATTATTGGTAGCAGGGACGTAACTAGAAATTGCAGGATCCCCATAGAAAAATGTTGTATGGGGCCCCCCCCCCACAAAAAAATGTCAGGGCTTAAATTAAATAGTGGGTGTGGCTTAAAGGGCATGGCTCAAAGGGGGTGTGGTTCGAGTCTGAGATGAAGGAAGGGAGGGAGGGAGGGAGGGAGGGACGGACAACAGGCCCAGATCCTACACCACAATAGCCATATATGTATTCCAGAAAGTTTAACAATCAGATAAAGATACTCCAAACACCTGGTTTTAGCGCTTCAATCATCACGGCACCATAGTTGTTATGGTGTCAGGATGATTAAAGCGCATTATTTCTATTATTACATTACAATATAAAATGAAATAGTTCAACTCACCATAATTCAGAATCAGTGGGAGCCCCGAGTGTGCCACTTGCCATGTCGCTTGCCATTGTACTTCAGGTTAATATTTCAATTTTTAGTCTTTTGCTTGTTTTAGAGCCCAACAGTTTTAAGAAGAAGTCTGGACTGTATATTGATGGCTTTCAGCTTGGCAAGGATTTCTTGAGTTTGCATAAGCTACTCAGCACGTACCTCCGCTACAAGAATTCTGGAGTCTATGGTCCTGATATTGGCCAACCTAAAAAACAGTCTCAAAAGATGCTGAAAAGGTAATAATTGTATTTTTCATGTAGATATTGATTAACGAGGATGATCATTACTATGCGGTAGGGCAGCCGTTGGGCATGGGATCCAGAGGGCAATGAGGCTTACTGTAGAGGTGGTGATTACTACAATAATCCTCCGCTTCCAGAGGGATCCACCAATTATGAAATATGCATACTTACATTGAACCAAATGTAACTATGGAACATAAACATACCTGGAATTATACTTTAAAGTGGAGTAAAGAAGGGCTAGAAATTTTTTAATATATTTAATTGTTGTCCCCATTGGGAAAATTTCCCTCTTGACTGAGACAAACGATAAGGGAAAATCTAAAATGTGACAACTGTCAACAGAGCAGGTTACAGGAACAACTGTTTGACACATGTCTGACAAGGGACAGGGTGGGGTTTTCACTTCCTTGTAGGGATTTCCTTTTTTTTTTTTTTCTTTTTTTTTTCCTGGGCAGGACACAGACTACAAAAAAAATTACAAAAGCTCTGATTCTTATGCCGCGTACACACGGTCGGACTTTTCAGCTACAAAAGTCCAACGGATGCTGACGGACTAAAGCTGGCTGGAAATCCGATCGTGTGTGGGCTTCTCCGGACTTTCAACTGACTTTTTCAGCCTCAAATCCGACGGACTTTAGATTTGAAACATGCTTCAAATCTTTCCGTCAAACTCGAGTCCGGTCGAAAAATCCGCTCGTCTGTATGCTAGTCCGACGGACAAAAACCCACGCTAGGGCAGCTATTGGCTACTGGCTATGAACTTCCTTACGTCATCACGTAAGAATTCGACGGACTTTTGTGTGATCGTGTGTAGGCAAGTCTGTTCGTTAGAAAGTCCGCCGCAAGTCCGTCGAAAGTCCGCCAAAAGTCAGTCGAAAGTCTGTCGGACAGGCTGTCGGACTTTTGTAGCTGAAAAGTCCGACCGTGTGTACGCCCCATTAGTCTATCCAAAAATGATTGACTGACTGAAGTTCTACTTTCAGAGTAAGCTG
The DNA here is from genome assembly GCA_037952835.1 of Lithobates septentrionalis. NCBI lineage: Eukaryota > Metazoa > Chordata > Amphibia > Anura > Ranidae > Lithobates > Lithobates septentrionalis. The sequence goes on along the minus strand of JBBDGP010002466.1, from coordinate 123,072 downwards.
ATCATAAATTGTCAGATCCTCTTTATTACACACTTCATCTGACATATACATTAAAATTTCTATGCTTATCCCAGCACCCTCAGGACTTCCTTATAGCTATTATTTTTATTTATTTATTTTTGTTATCTCCTGCCTTGATTTTTATCTCTTAACATAAAGGGCCTCCAGCGATTGCTATCACAGAAGAGGGAAGTGATTTGTTTCTTTCTATTAGGGCTTCTGTTAGAAATCACGGGGCCCCATACAGCCCACCTGACAACCTCCCCAGAAAATACCAAAACAATATTTTTGCAAAAAATACACTAAAATTTTTAGCGGACACAAACACAGTATAACTTACAAAATTTCTGCTAAATCTAATGGATTAAACTGTCGTGAAATAGAAATAAAGCTCTGTGTGTAAATGAGGTCTTGAGGCCACCTGGAGCTGTGTGCAGGCAGCTACAGCAGCTGTACAAACACATGTGCAGTTCCCAATTGATAGGTGTGTGTGAGTGCAGATGTATGGCCCTGAACCCAGACAGTGTGAATTTGGGGCCACTCACCCACACCTGTCAAATTAAGACTTGCAGAATGCTAGCGCAGGGTTAAAGCAAGCAGTGATATTCTTCTCCTCGCTGCCTGTCAAATGCTCTCTGAGGAATAATCGCTCTTCAGAGAGCAGAGCATGTGTAAACAATCAGGATTATTTATATTATTATTATTATTATTATTATTATTATTATTTTTTTTTTATGGTCCCTTTCCTGGCAGTCTCTGCTGCACTGTAGGTGAATGAACAGGAAGCACTTTGTACAGAGGGTACCTGTTCATTTGCAAACTGAAGCATAGAAACTGGAACCAATCCCCCTGTGGCTCCCTCTGCAGCACCTGAAATCCAGCGGGAGGAAAAGGAGGAGATGCCAACTGCGCTTCAGGGGGAATCGGCTTCAAGATAAGGCAGTAGAGTCAGCCCTCCTCATCGGGTGCCCAGACCCTAACTGTTGAAGATGGGGCCCAGGACCATACAGGAGGGCTGGCTGTACTGCCTTATAGGTGGCTCTGCCTCCTATATTCCTGCATGGCAGACTGATCGCTCTGTACATTTTCACTTTTTAAGCACCATCTGAAACTGACCACCTGAGTTAACATGTGTCTAGGCGTGGTATAGAGCTGTTTTTTTTTTTTTAACGCTGGACCACCATGTACTCAGTGACCACAAATCAGTGTGTCTCAGGCTTTTCTCATAAGGTATAAATGTTGGCATAACAAAAGAATAAACAATATATTTTTTTCTTCTTTGCAGCTTTTTAAATGAAGGTGGTAAAGTCATAAACTCAGTTACTTGGCACCAGTAAGTAGAAAGATTCATTTTTATTTTTTTTTGTAATAATCATTTACTCCACCTTATCCTATAGTACATCAAAAATGTACTGTAAATCATCTGTGATACAGTGTTTGCAAAAGTCCAATAGCACTACCTAATAAAGTGCTGAATGCTAAATACCCAATTGGGATATCATGATTAATGCAATCCTCATAAATATACAAAAGTGAGTACACCCCTCACATTTTTGTAAATATTTTATGATATCTTTTCATGTGACAACACTGAAGAAATTACACTTTGCTACAATGTAAAGTAATGAGTGTACAGTTTGTATAACAGTGTAAATTTGCTGTCCCCTCAAAATAACTCAACACACAGCCATTAATGTCTAAACTGCTGGCAACAAAAGTGAGTACACCCCTAAGTGAAAATGTCCACATTGGGCCCAAAGTGTCAATATTTTGTGTGGCCACCATTATTTTCCAGCACTGCCTTAACCCTCTTGGACATGGAGTTCACCAGAGCTTCACAGGTTGCCACTGGAGTCCTCTTCCACTCCTCCATGATGACATCACGGAGCTGGTGGATGTTGGAGACCTTGCGCTTCTCCACCTTCCGTTTGAGGATGCCCCACAGATGCTCACTAGAGTTTAGGTCTGGAGACATGCTTGGCCAGTCCATCACCTTTACCCTCAGCTTCTTTAGCAAGGCAGCAGTTATCTTGGAGGTGTTTGGGGTCATTATCATGTTGGAATACTGCCCTGTGACCCAGTCTCCAAAGGGAGGGGATCATGCTCTGCTTCAGTATGTCACAGTACATGTTGGCATTCATGGTTCCCTCAATGAACTGTAACTCTCCAGTGCCGGCAGCACTCATGCAGCCCCAGACCATGACACTCCTACCATCATGCTTGACTGTAGGCAAGACACACTTGCTTTTATACTCCTCACCTGGTTTCCGCGACACACGCTTGACACAACTGAACAAAATAAGTTTATCTTGGTCTCACCAGACCACAGGACATGGTTCCAGTAATTCATGTCCTTAGTCTGTTTGTCTTAAGCAAACTGTGTAGGGCTTTCTTGTGCATCATCTTTAGAAGATGCTTCCATCTGAGGCAACAGCCATGCAAACCAATTTGATGCAGTATGCGGCGTATGGTCTGAGCACTGACAGGCTGACCCCCCACCCCTTCAACCTCTGTAGCAATGCTGGCACCACTCATACATCTCTTTCCCAAAGACAACATCTGGATATGACGCTGAGCATGTGCACTCAACTTCTTTGGTCGATCATGGTGAGGCCTGTTCTGAGTGGAACCTGTCCTGTTAAACCGCTGTATGGTCTTGGCCACCTTGCAGCAGCTCAGTTTCAGGGTCTTGGCAATCTTCTTATAGCTTGGCCATCTTTATGTAGAGCAAGTTTTTTGCCATGTGGTATCATGTTGAACTTCCAGTGACCAGTATGAGAGACGGAGAGCAAAAACGCCAAATTTAACACACCTGCTCCCCATTCACACCTGAGACCTTGTAACACAAACGAGTCACATGACACCGGGGAGGATAAATGGCTAATTGGACCCAATTTGGACATTTTCACTTAGGGGTGTACTCACTTTTGTTGCCAGCGGTTTAGACATGAATAGTTGTGTCAGTTATTTTGAGGGGACAGCAAATTTACACCTTTTTTACAAGCTGTACACTCACTACTTTACCCCCCCCAATTCCTGTACTGCTAACCATGCTTTACCAGTAAGGAAGTGAAGGAAGATCTAGAGCAGGGATATGCAATTAACAGACCTCCAGCTGGTGCAAAACTACAAGTCCCATCATGCCTCTGCCTCTGGGTGTCATGCTTGTGGCCATCAATCTTGCTATGCCCCATGGGACTTGTAGTTCTGCAACAGCTGGGGGTCTGCTAATTGCATAGCCCTGATCTAGAGCAACAACGCAGACAGAAGTAAAAATGCTTTTCTTTAGTACAGTAGGGGAAAACTAGAAACCTTGTCAGATTTTTATTTCAGTCTGTGTCACTGTTGCAGATTTTTCTTCATTTCCTCTCTGGTGAAACTGTTAGCAGGACAGGAATTGAGGGTAAATCTTTCTAGCTGACCCTGGGTAGCAGTAATAACCAGAGGTTCCAAACCTTCCTAAGCTATCCAAAAATAGAATAGAAATAAAATAAAATAAAAAAAAAAAAAAAAATATATATATATATATATATATATATATATATATATATATATATATACTACCTGCTACCCTTTTTAAAGAAGTTTTGCGACTTTAGATATGTGTGTTTTAAATCCTCTTTGTTAACCACAATAGGGCAGATGATTAATTTCACGTTTAGTCCTAAAACAGTTTCTAAAACGGACCAAATCATAGACGCTACTTTATTTCCTAATTGTAATTTGTTTAATTATTTTTTTTTTTAAACTGTTAATAGCTATTATGTCGACGGGCGAACTGCTTCTAAAGGAGATTTTCTCAATCCACATATACTGGATTCTTTGGCTTCAGAGATTAAGACAGTATTTCAGGTATGTAATAAGCCATGTATGCAGCATCTCCAAGCATTGATTTTATTTCTAATATTCAGTGTGCTACCAAGGAACAGAATAAAAAAAGTGTACATGTTCGCTTTTGTGAGGTATATGTGTATTGCCAACCCCCCCCCCATTGTTAATAAGTGATGAGCGACCCAGACAATGTTTGCCTTGCTGGACATTCAATGAACCCACTGGGAGGTTTGTGAATAGTGAGCATAGCACCGCACACATTGTTTTGTTTTCTGTCTTTTTTTTTTTTAAGGCTAATTTTGTAAACAAGGCCATGGGTACCTGGGCACTGCCATGGGGCCCATGTACCAATGAAACATTGTCTCTTTAATGCATCTGTCATAGTAACAGGAGTAGTGGTGGGTCAACCTCGTCTGGTAATATATTATCGTAACTGACATGGATCTCCGTTGCTAGACAATGTGAATGATGATGGATGTGCATCATAGGACATTTTTCCCAAGGCGTCTTTCAGGACAGCACCTGAGAGATAGCGACTTCACCCACCGGAACAGGAAACACCTTCTTCCTCCAAACTTTAAAGGGAGGCGCCTCCCTACCATACCTCAGTTTTTGTGTTTCCTCCGGCCCGGAGGGAACATCTTTTGAAGGGGAGTCAGGGTCTCTCAGATGCTCCTGGGAGACGGGGCTTCCTTTCTTTTTTTCCTCCTTTAGAAGACCCGCTGTCCTCCCGGCCTACCCAAGCCTTTGCAGCGGTAGCAATCGGGCTCCTCTTCCCCTCCTGGTGCTCGGTGAGAGCCGTAGACCCGGTGATCCGCGCGGTCGTAGGAGCGGCGGTGCGCGTGCGCCGCCGCCATGTTTTTTGGCCGGCAGGCGCGGCGGAAGTGACAAGGCAGGTCACTGGGTCAGCAAAAGCGTCATTTCCGGCGTGGATGCAAGGGGGGAGGAGGGAGGACAGGAACTGGCGCCTACTTCCGCTTCTGGTCCAGTGCAGATGCACTATGGGAGTCCGGAAGCGGCATATGAAGCCACAAGTGAGAGCTGCACACCAGAGATGGAGGACTCAGCGTCTGCAGCGGTGGGGACAGGCACAGGCGCCAGTAAAGCTCAGGTAGGAGCAGCAGTTTAAGTCTGCCTTTCTTCCTTTTCCTGGGTTTGGTCTATTTTCTTTTTTCTTACCCCCTAGTGGCAAGGGGCCTGTCTGGGCACTAGAGGCTGACTGGTTTCTTCTTAGTGCACCTGTGGGTGATTCTTATGTAGCTGAGACCGGGTCTCACTAAAAGGTCCCCTGGTTTTTTTCCCTTTTTTGTTTTTTCTCTCACAGGCTAAAAGCTCTGACCCAAAAAAGAGATGTCCTTCTTGCAGGGCCAAAATGGGAGAAAATTGGAAAAAAGTCTTATGCAGTACATGCATCACTTCTTTAGTTAAGGAGGAATCAGCTTCGGTTTGTGATGATCTGGTTGCCTCTGTAAAGAAGGAACTATACGCCACGATTCAGACTTTTCGTGACTCTTTAGTTAATCCAGCTGCTAGTCAGCCATCCACTTCTGAAGCTTCCCAGGGTTCTATTTCTTTCCCCATGGTAGAAGCTTTACCTGAAGGCCCCTCTATCAGGGAAGAGCAGTCCCCTACTCCTTCCGTTAAAGATTCGGAGGAGGAGGGTGAGGAAGCGGAGGTGGCTCCTTCCAAGTTTTAGCTTTCCCTAGAGGAGGTAGACGGACTCCTTAAGGCTATCCATGTTACACTTGGCTTAAGTGAGGAAAAGAAGGAGTTATCTCTTCATGACCGCATGTATGCAGGGTTAAATGAGCCTAAGGGGCGAACATTTCCGGTTCATTCGGTCATTTCTGACGCCATTACTAAAGAATGGCAAGATTCAGAGAAAAAGCCCTTTTTTTCCAGAGCCCACAAAAGGCGCTTCCCTTTTGAGGAGGACCCTTCTGCGGTGTGGAATAAGGTGCCCAGGTTGGATGCGGCCTTTTCACAGGTCTCAAGATCCACAGACCTGTCTTTTGAAGACATGGGTGTTCTAAGGGATCCAATGGACAAACGCATGGATCTTTTGCTCAAGAGATCATGGCAATCAACCATGAGCAATTTAAAACCAGCAATGGCCACAACCTGTGTAGCCAGGAATCTGGAATACTGGGTGAACCAACTTAGATCTCATATAGTGGCAGATTCCCCCAAGCAGGAGATCTTAGATTCCTTTCCTACCCTGATTTCTGCGGTTGCTTATATTGCAGACGCTTCGGCTGAAGCTATCAAGATGTCAGCTAGGTCTGCAGCTTTAGCAAATGCTGCGAGAAGAGCTTTATGGCTAAAAACCTGGCCAGGTGATACAGCTTCAAACAGTAAACTTTGTGGTATTCCCTTTTCAGGTGATCTTCTTTTTGGCCCTGATCTAGATAATATCCTAGACAGAACTGCCAATAAGAAGAAGTCCTTCCCGGTCAAAAAGAAAAAGCAGACCCCAAAACGTCTTTTTCGACCTCAAAAAACTCAGCAGCAGCAGCAGGAAAATAAGTTTCAGGGCAGGAGAAAAAATTGGTCCGCGCAAAAGGCGAAGGGCAAAGGCGGAATTCTCTTCCGTCCTCCTTCACAGGCCGAAAACTCACAATGACTCATCTCTGCGGGTCGGCGGAAGATTACGAGAGTTTCTTCCGCAGTGGTCAGGGATAACTTCAAATCAGTTTATTCTGACCACTCTCTCGCAGGGTTATACTCTCGAGTTTTCCAGAAGCCCCCCAAGAAGGTTTCTGGTAACAAATGCTCCTCGAGATCCAATAAGGGCCCTGGCCATGAAATCCTCTCTGGAGGAACTAATGCAACAGGGTGTAGTAATCCCAGTGCCACCAGAAGAATGGCACGAGGGCTTCTATTCACATGTCTTCCTGGTAAAAAAACCAACAGGAAGATTTCGTTTAATTCTCAATTTAAAGCCACTGAACAGAGCCATCAAATACAGAAGGTTCAAGATGGACTCAATTTTCACCGCCAGAAATCTTCTGACTCCAGATTGTTTCATGGCGTCAGTGGATCTAAAGGATGCATACCTGCATATTCCAATCTCATCCCAGTCCCAGAGGTTTCTCAGGTTGGCGGTAAGTTTGGAAGGCAGAATTCAGCATCTTCAATTCAGAGCCCTACCCTTCGGGCTATCATCTGCACCCCGAATTTTCACCAAAGTAATGGCAGAGGCCCTAGCTCCGCTGCGTCTTCAAGGAATCGCAGTAATTCCTTACTTAGACGATCTGCTATTTTTCGCCCCCTCAAGAGAGGAATTGAGGAGCAATTTAGGCAGAGCATGCAGCCATCTGGAGTCTCTAGGTTGGATCCTAAATCTCCAAAAATCTTCCCTGGAACCATCTCAGGAGATTCGGTTTCTAGGGTATATAATAAATTCGGTAAGCCAAAAAATTTTCCTTCCTTCAGAGAAGAAAGGAAAAATCCAGGATACAGTGTCTTTCTTACAGACCAACCAGCAGTTGACGGTAAGATTGGTCATGTCAGCCCTGGGTGTTCTGACTTCGTCAATGCCAGCTGTTCAGTGGGCAAGACTACACTTCAGACATCTGCAGGCTTTTCTTCTGAGATCTTGGGATCACAATTTGGAATCCCTAGACTCAGCGCTAAGAGTTCCAACCCAGGTGAAGAGGTCACTATGGTGGTGGAAAAGGCAGGATATCCTATCGGAGGGGTTAGTCTGGGCCTTTCCAATCGAAAAAAGGCTGACAACCGATGCCAGTTCCTGGGGTTGGGGAGCCCACCTAGAAAGGGGTTTCACTCAGGGAAACTGGTCCAGGAAAGAGGCGACCAAGTCCTCAAACTGGAGAGAGCTCAAGGCGATCGACTTGGCTCTGAAGTCATTTGCTCAGGGGCTTCGGGCCCAGCATGTTCAAATACTAACAGACAATGCCACGGCCGTGGCTTATATAAACAGGCAGGGAGGTACAAGGAGCAAATCGCTGCAAGTACTAGCCATGAGCATTCTCCGTTGGGCAGAAGGACACTTGCTGTCTTTGTCAGCAGTCCATCTAAAGGGATCCCTGAACGGGGTGGCGGATTTCCTGAGCAGAAACCCCATTCGGGAAGCAGAATGGTCGCTGAACCCAGAGGTTTTCGCCATGATTGTCGAGAAGTGGGGGCTGCCAGAGGTGGACCTGTTCGCCTCAAAGGAGAATGCGTTGGTTCCGCAATTTTTTTCCCTAAGCAATCACGACGGGTCACTAGGAACAGATGCCTTGGCGTATCCATGGAGATTTCATCTCTGCTACGCTTTCCCCCCATTCCAGTTAATTCCCTTGGTATTAAGAAAAATTCAAAGGGAAACGGTACCGGTTGTCCTAATCACGCCTTTTTGGCCAAGAAGGGCTTGGTTTTCAACCGTTCTGAAAATGGCGGTCAGGCCTTATTGGCATCTGCCCCTCAGGCACGATTTACTATTTCAGGGGCCAGTAAATCACCCAGAGGTAGCCACTTTGGCGCTCACAGCCTGGTATCTGAAGAGCAGCTCTTAAGGAGCAAAGGTTTTTCCAACCGGTTAATCTCAACGCTATTATCCAGTAGAAAAAGGGTGACTAGAAATATCTATTCCAAGGTCTGGAAGGTTTACAATACATGGTGTAATTCATCTGACCAGGACCCAGGGAATCTTGTTACCATTCTGGAATTTTTACAGGTTGGTGCTGACAAGGGACTAGCAGTTAGTACCTTGAAGGTACAGGTGGCTGCGCTAGCAGTGTTCCTAGAAAGATCGGTGGCCTCGGATCCATTGGTAACCAGATTTTTCAGATCCCTTACGAGATCCAGACCAGCACCACTTAAGTTGTTTCCCAAATGGGATCTGTCGATAGTCCTCCAGTCTCTAACAAGGAGTCCCTTTGAACCTTTGGAAGAAGCGCCACTTAGATTTCTCACTCTTAAGTCTGTGTTTCTGATTGCCATGGTCTCTGCACGCAGGATCAGTGAGCTTAATGCTTTATCAGTTAAGGAACCCTATTTATCTATCTTCCCAGATAGGGTTATACTTAGAACAGATCAGAAATTCTTACCAAAGGTAGCTTCAGTACAAAATCGTGTTCAGGACATTGTACTTCCGACCTTCTGCCCCAACTCAGTAGGGGAGAAGGAGACTTGTTTTCACATGTTGGATGTTAGAAGAGTTTTGTTATGTTACTTGGAAAGGACAAAGCTCTTTAGACGTTCAGATTCTCTGTGCTATTTTCGGGCAACAGGAAAGGTTGCCAGGCTTCTAAAATCTCTTTAGCAAGGTGGCTGAAGCTAGCCATTTCAGAGGTTTATTCGCATGCAGGTGTGTCTCCTCCAGCAGGAATTTCTGCACACTCAACAAGAGCATTAGCGGCCACTTGGGCAGAGAGAGCTGGTGCCACCCCTGAACAAATCTGCAAGGCGGCAACATGGTCGAGTTTTCACACATTCGTGAAACATTACAGGCTGGACCTCACATCTGCTAATGATCAGGCGTTTGGCAGAAAGGTCCTGCAGGCTGTTGTCCCGCCCTAAGGGGGTAAGTCTCTGTTATCCTCTCAGGTGCTGTCCTGAAAGACGCCTTGGGAAAAACCAAGTTAGACTTACCGGTAACTTGTTTTCCAGAAGTCTTTCAGGACAGCAACATCCCGCCCTATTGTATTGTATATACTATGCTGTGACTAACGTATGTGTTTATGTGTTCCAGCCGGGGCCGGAGGTCTTCTCTACTACAACTGAGGTATGGTAGGGAGGCGCCTCCCTTTAAAGTTTGGAGGAAGAAGGTGTTTCCTGTTCCGGTGGGTGGAGTCGCTATCTCTCAGGTGCTGTCCTGAAAGACTTCTGGAAAACAAGTTACCGCTAAGTCTAACTTGGTTTTTCACAGTGTGAGTGTTTTATTTACTTTTTCACTTTATTTAACAAAGAGCATTTATTCACTTGAGGGGATCGAATGTAGGAGGGGCCTACTTATTCTAATTGGGGCTTCCAGTTTTTAAAATGTTACCCGAGGCTTCTGTTGGGTGAACAGGCTAAATATTTTGTTTGCCCGTTTTCCAAACTGATAGTAGGCTGGGTTTAGGTCAAACTCCAACTCAACCCAAATTCATCCATATTGTTAACTAGTGGGACTCACTCTTTGCTTCATCACCTGGTGTGCCTGACAAGCGATTGATCCACCTTCCATTTCAAGCAGTGAATGTACAACATATCTTATGTGGTTTACATAATAATTTTGAATAGCAATTCATATTGCATATTTTTCCACTTAAGAACACTTTTATGCTAGGAAATGTGTAACCTGTTTTTACATTATCCGATCCAAATTAAGAAAATAGTGGACTTAAAGGAGACGTTTGGGGTTATGAAAAGACAAAATTGCATACTCCACCTCCATAACATCATCAGTGATGCTGCAGTGTCCCCCCTTGGTTCTAAGCCCAAGAACTTATCGATCACATGACCACTGATCACTCAGTTCTCAGTTTGTTCTGAGCAGAGAGCAGTGACTGTCATTCACCAGTCTCACCTCTGCCAAGCAGGCACTTGGGTAATTCCCTACAATATTAGAGGGATCCTTCCAGAGTCTGGAGTGGCTCTGTGACATCGGCTGACAGCAGACTTTAGCCCCTATAAGCTGCCTGTGCGGCACAATAAGTGTACTCCTGTGACTCAAAAGAGAAGTCTGACCAAAAAAACTCTACCCCCTACTTCTCTTTTAAAGACATTTACATGGAAATGTTTAATTTTTAATTCTTTAGACAGTCTGTGTGGGGATTGTGTTCACTATGCACTAAAAATCAATATAAACACACATTTGGTTGTGTTTCATAAAGGGTTACCACACATTAAAAAATATTCTAATATGTCAATAATAATCATATCTTTATTTTCCAACTTGGTTGTTTGCCTTATTTCTAGTGAAATTGCTACATTGATATCTTTACAATTCATGTTAGGTTTTACAAATCAGTATGACATTAGGGGATGTTTTGTCAGTGCTGAGCTGCTGTGCATACTGTGCATAATTCTGTTTCCTGGATGACTCTGTGGTCAGTATGTGTTGCTGATTTCAGCTGTTTCTCCATCAGAGTCAGTGTAGTAGTGCGTGTTGTGGGTTTTATTATTTATTTATTTATTTTTTTATCGTCAAGCTTCTGGTCAGATATGAGTAATGAATAGAAACTTGTGCTAGAGCCATTTCCGTTTTATAAGTGATGATTCCAATAAATCTCTTTAAAATACACAGAATACAAAGTGGTGGTGCATTTGGGTACATTCCTTCTACTGAATTTACCCATTTGCCATTTATATTCATTTTGCCTAATCAAAATTGTTGTGAACAAGAAATGGTCCATAATGTTTTCAACGTTGTGTATGTGTGCTAAGAAAAAAATGTATTTTGTATGTAAATACTTCTATGGCCAGCTTTTATATAAATGTATAAATTTGTTTCAAAATTCATACTGTTTCAACTGAGCTCTAGAACAAACAGTTTAACAAAGGGAAAAGCACTCCATAACAGCCTTTTTTAAATATTCTATTCTGGAGGAACCCTTGAAAATTTGTAGGTCTTAGGAACCCCCGCTAGAATTATAGCTACAGCTCATGGTAAATTAGCATGATCAATATAGTGTAGAGACCTTTACAGTAAAACTCCAGGAAAAGATCCCTCGCCCTCATCCCCACTTTCCAGTCACACCCCCCTCCCCAGAAAGTTTACTATATAGTAGGTTATTGGAATACGCCCTTTTTGTTTTTTTCGCAGATGATAAAAATATTTTCTCTTTGTATTATTGTTAGATTGTTAATCAAACTGTTCCTGGAAAGCTAGTATGGTTGGGGGAAACCAGCTCTGCATATGGTGGCGGATGCCCTGGACTATCAGATACATATGTTGATGGATTTATGTAAGTATAAAACTGACAAACCTCTTTGGCAACTCTTTTATTATTCTTAAGACTGCTAATAAAAGGTAATATATATATACTCTTTATTCATGACAATCTCATTGTTGTATATGTTAAATAAAAAAATAAAATATATATATATATATATATATATATATATATATATATATATAATTTTTTTTTTTTTTAATTTAACATATACAACAATGAGATTGTCATGAATAAAGAGTACTAGGCTTAGTGAACATGCTTTGGACATAAAAAAAAACACTGTGCGATTCATTTAATTACAAATCAAAATTCAGACAAAATTTTAGTTTATTTGGAGATTCAGATATATCCAAATTTCCAAATCAATACAATAGTGTTGAATTTTAACTAATCCAAAATAACGCAATGAAATAATGAATTATTCGAAAATGTATTAAAATTCAAACTACAACAAATTACAATAATACAGTAAGGTATAAAAGTGAAATATGAGGATTCCTACTATGGCTGCTTTATAGAATAGAGAAGACTAGAATAGCGTGGGATAAAAAAAAAAAATTTTGAATAAAATAAAACTGAACAAAATGCAAATCGATTGGAAAATAATCTGAATATACAAAACAAATGCGAACATACAAAACACATTTTGAAAAGGAAATATAAAATAGTGATTGTGTTTGCGCTGTGTGAATACAAAATAAAGGAAAGGAGGGTGCTGCAAAAAAGATACTAGTGATATGTGGAAGGTAAAAATTATATATACGTGCTATTACCAAATGATCCTGGTATTGAAACAAATCTAAATACATCAAATAATAACTTGTGCAGTGTGATCAAACAATCAAAAGGATAAACATGTGTGACACATATAAAAAACATGTACTAAACATATGACACATAGAGCTAGGTGAATACACATGTAAATACACACAATAATGAATCAAAAGCAATATTCATAAAAAAATATATTAAAGTGGCAAAAAGTCCATGTAGTGATATAATATGGCAGGAGTCCGTGTAAGACAAAAAAAACAACCGATCAATCCCACCACCAGGAAACACAAGTGTTCAAAATAAAATCTTCAGTGGTGGCACCTCTGTGTCTGCAAGCAGCTCACCTTACTGCTGTAAGGTGTACAGCATATACTGGTCACAGATAGGGATGGTAGATGCAATGGTATGGTGGTCTCCTATACGTTGCTTGGACAATCCCAGTGGCAGGTGTTAGATCATATGGAGAAATATAGAAAGTTGTATGTGTATTTACAACTAAGTAAGGTGAGCTGCTTGCAGACACAGAGGTGCCACCACTGAAGATTTTATTTTGAACACTTGTGTTTCCTGGTGGTGGGATTGATCGGTTGGTTTGTTGTCTTAAACGGACTCATGCCATTATATTATATCACTACATGCCACTTTAATATATTTTTTTATCAATATTGCTTTTGATTCATTGTGTGTATTTATAGGTGTATTCACCAGCTCTATGTGTCATATGTTAGTACATGTTTTTTATATGTGTCACACGTTTATCCTTTTGATTGTTTGATCACACTGCACAAGTTATTATTTGATGTATTTAGATTTTTTCAATACCAGGATCATTTGGTAATAGCACGTATATATAATTTTTACCTTCCACATATCACTAGTATCTTTTTTGCAGCACCCTCCTTTCCTTTATTTTGTATTTACACAGCGCAAACACCATCACTATTTTATATTTTATTTCTCTGTTTGGATCAGATTTTCAGGTTTTTGCGGCAGTGCCCCCTAGGTTAGTTTTTTTTTTTTTTTTTTTTAGACAGTGCAGGAGTCTTTCATACATACATATTTTGAAAACGAATCGTTTTGTCATATTGGTTAACAAATGAATCAGAAACAAATTTTTACATTGTGCACATCTCTAGTAACAGTGCTGAAGAGGAGCTACTTTACACATAGGCAATACAGTACATGAAGCTTTGACTTTTGCCAGCCTAATGAGACCATCGCCCCCTGTCAAAGTGTCACTGAACTAAAAAAAAATGAAAAATAACAATAAAGCCCTTTCTAGTACTTAGTATAATGTGACTGTGTGCCCTTTTGTTTAGCTAATTCTTTATTTTTAAAACGTTACTGGTGCTGCCTGCATTCATCAATTGTGTGTAGCAATGATCTGTAGGCTCACATGGGCTTCAGCTTGTACAAGAGCAGTGTAAGCATTTATAAAACCTTCGGCAAGCTTTTGGCAAGCTTCAAACTACTTTTCTTTAAACCTTTTAAAGTGCCCTTCAGCTCCTGTTTGTAAATGGTATACACCAATCTTAATGGAAGTCCTGACTATCACTTTAAGCTGTTAGGCTTCATTCGATTTTCAACAAGCTTTAAGTAGTGCTGAAGCCTGTTAGCAGCTTTTTGAAAGTGGCAATCAGCACTCCCATTAAGATCAGTGTTCATTATTTACATACTGGTGTTGAGACGGTAAAGCCTTGTTTACACTTTAAATGTGGCATTTGACCCTCATTTTTTTTAAAGCATTCTGAATGCCAATCAAAGCCGCCATCACTTACAGTCGTGTAAACAGCAGGAAGGTGAGCAGGGACTGGACTGGCATGGAGCAACTAGCAGACGGTACACTTGGTGTACAACATGGGAACGCTATAGCGGAAGATGTGCGAGAACCAGAGGGAGAGGACTGAAGCAGAGATCAGCAGAGCTGGGGGACTAGAGCAGGAAAACTAGGGGATGTCACATGGTGCGCAGCATGGAAGCAATATAGCAGGGACCAGAGAGAGGAGGATCAGCGGACCAGAATTTCAGCAAAGTTAGGGGTTACTACTGAGCAGGGGATCAGCAGAGCTAGGGGTTACCAACCAATCAACACAAGTGTAAACTAGTTCTAACTTCAACAAAGCTTGGTGTAAGCTCTACAAATGCTTTGTAAAAGCTTGCTTTTCACACTGCGCTTATACCATTTCAGCTGTTTCTGGATTGATCTCTTCAGCCATTAACAAATAGCCTTCCTTGAAAATGTCCTATATCCACTTACTATCACATTTTTTTCTTTGTTCTTCTGTGCAGGTGGTTGGATAAGTTGGGAATGTCTGCAAAATTAGGAATCGATGTTGTGATGAGGCAGGCACTTTTTGGTGCTGGATCATACAATCTTGTGGATTCTGATTTTGAACCTTTGCCTGTGAGTTATACAAATGTCTGTCTTATTGCATTAACCCACCTGAAATAATTTGTGAAGTAAGTACAGGGCCCATGTTGGGCTTTGGGTTTGTATGGATGGCACCAGTTTGCCATCAGTTTAAGTTGCTTCTGAGATCATTCAGAATTCGTTGTTGGGTGTGTTTTTGTCCTGCAGATGGACCTCCTTCTGACCTACACTTGGCTTGCTTTAAGTGGGTTTTGCACTCCCATAGACGTGTGTAATAATGCAAAACCTATTTAAAAACAAGACAGTCGACACAAACCTTAAAGTATAACTAAAGGAAAACCCTTTTTTTTCTTTTTTTTTTTTTTTTCTTTTTTCTTTTTTTCTTTCTTCAGTTTTGGAGAGTGGCAATGGATTAGAACACCTGTTAGGTATTATTGCTGTCTATGCCCCCATTAAGGAGATACAACCTCTCTATTTGTCCTGTTTACCATTATCATTGAAAAATGAAAGTAAAAAAATCCCAAATTGGGTTGACCCCAGAAAAGTAATAGAAGTGAAATCTTTCAATAGGGGCACTAGTTCTGGTGATCTGGGGGTCCCCATGGAATTCCCTTCATTTCCAGGGATTTCCTCTCACTTCATGTTTTGGTTATGGGACAGAAAGTAAAGGGAAATCTCCACAATGGGACACACATGGCAACAAAAAAAAATAAAATTGACAGGGGTTATAACCCTCCCTTGCTCTTTCCAAAATGAATAAAACCGTTTTGCTTATAGTTATACTTTTAAATCTTTTATAACATGCCATGAATTTAACACAAATGTTATAGAAAACATTAACTAGTATTTGTAGACAATTCACAGGCAGCTAGACACAGAAACAATTGGATAATGCCTAGAATTAAAGTGTTGCTAAACCCTCAACAGTAAAATCAGTCTGTATATGCAGTAAAGCATGCTTGTTATACTCACTGTGGAACCTGTTTTCTCTAATCCTCTCTTTTACTGTCCCCAATCCATCTCCTGATAACAGAGCCTTTTGGAGTCACTCTGCACATGCTCAGTTTGGTGTGTATTGCTAGAGTTTTTTGTTTTTTTCTTTTCTTGAGAGGGTGCATGTGATCGGCACAGGGCCAATCGGCACTGTCCAGACAAAGTCAGGGATCCTGCAGTCTCATAGGACAGTCAGAGGAGAATGAAAACTACTACAAGCTTTAACCAGACACTGATAGAAGTTACAAGACTGCTATATACAGCTGATGAGAAAAGGTATTTAGCAGTTTATATTTACTAAAATTGCATTTCATTTGTACTGTGGGAGACCAGATATAGTCAATGCAGGGTCCTGGGTTTAGTAACACTTTAATGTGTTTTAAGTACACATTAAATGTAGGCACATTTTTAAAATTCTTACTAGGATAATGACATTGCAATATAAGTAATATGATGAAACACTTTTGCACAAAGTGTGCCTATTTGTAATGCATTTTATGGTTGCCTGTCAGTGTGAGAAATTTTGAACACATGATGACTTGTTACACTGGGGGGAGAACCTCTGAGGAAATCTAGGATGGAAAAGGACCTGTGGGTCCTAGTAGATGATGTGCTCCGAAATGGCATGCAATGCCAAGCTGCTGCTAATAAAGCAAACAGAATATTTGCATTCATTAAAAAGGGGATCAACTCCAGAGATAAAACGATAATTCTCCCACTCTACAAGACTCTGGTTGGGTCACACCTAGATTATGCTGTCCAGTTCTGGGCACCAGTCCTCAGGAAGGATGTACTGGAAATGGAGCGAGTATAAAGAAGGGCAGCTAAGCTATCAAAGGGTCTGGAGGATATTAGTTATGAGGAAAGTTTGTCTGATCTTATTCTCTCTGGAGAAGAGGCGCTTTAGAGGGGATATGATTTCAATATACAAATACCGTACTGGTGACCCCACAATAGAGATAAAACTTTTTCGCAGAAGGGAGTTTAACAAGACACGTGGCAACTCATTAAAATTAGAAGAAAAGAGGTTTAACCTTAAACTACGTAGAGGGTTCTTTACTGTAGAAGCAGGAAAGAATGTGGAATTCCCTTCCACAGGCGGTGGTCTAAGTGGGGAGCATCAATAGTTTCAAAAAACTATTAGTTAAGCACCTGAACGACCGTAACATACAGAGATATACAATGTAATACTGACATATAATCACACAAATGGGTTGGTCTTTTTTCAACCTCACCTGCTAAGTAACTATGCACAGTTGCGCTTCGGCCACATTTAATCTGCATTCAGCAGTGTGTTATTGTATGCATGTTGATCTGTATGTTTCTGTAAGCTAGCTTGCTCATTTTGAGTGGGTTGCCAATGCACCATAACATGGACTTTACCAGACCTGCAGCATTTTTTCAGGTGATTCATATTTGCGCATTGTGGTGAGCTGGAACGCATGTGTGCTGTGCATCAGAAAGAACTCCAGCTACACTGACTTGCTATCAATATGTCGGTCTGGTTCTCTTATATTCTTCTGGCACTGTCCAGCAAGAAGAGATAATTTCACTAAAGCATCAACTGCCTGTGTACAAAGCCCTAAAGTGTTTGTAACCCTAATGCCGCGTAAACACGGTCGGACTTTTCGTCTACAAAAGTCAGACAGCCTGTCCGACAGACTTCCGGCAGACTTTCGGCGGACTTTCGACGGACTTGCGGCGGACTTTCTAACGAACAGACTTGCCTACACACGATCACACAAAAGTCCGTCGAATTCTTACGTGATGACGTACACCGGACTAAAATAAGGAAGTTCATAGCCAGTAGCCAATAGGTGCCCTAGCGTGGCTTTTTGTCCGTCGGACTAGCACACAGACGAGCGGATTTCGGGGTCCGTCGTAGTTACGAAGTAAAGATTTGAAGCATGTTTCAAATCTAAAGTACGTCGGATTTGAGGCTAAAAAAGTATGTTGAAAGTCCGGAGAAGCCCACACACGATCGGATTACCAGCCAGCTTTAGTCCGTCAGCGTCCGTTGGACTTTTGTAGACGAAAAGTCCGACCGTGTGTACGCGGCATAAGAGATCCTGTTCCCTTATAGCAGGTTAAACAGCACAGTGCTTGTGCTGTCTAACCTGCCCCTCTCTAAGCAGTAACAAACCTGGCTGATCCTGCCAAGTCCTGTGTCTCCCTCTGTGTACAGGGCTGACGTCAGGGGGAGATCTCAGCAAAACAACAATGGTTTCACTGTTCTCTATTTGATTCTGTGTGCTTTAAAAAAAAATAAAAATAAAAATAAAATTGCTGTATGAATGATAAAAATAAAACTTTAGCAGGAAGGTTAGGGTGAGTTAATTGGGGATGATTAAGTTTTAACTAAGGGTTTATAATGGATTTCTTTCTTTTTTTTTTTTTTTTTTTTTTTAACACTTAAACTGATGTACAGTATGCAGATCAAATGAAAATGACACTCCAAATATTAGCATATATAACAAGCCTCTGAAATGTGAAGTGTCATGTGATATTGATACACTTACAACGTGTATAACTGTATGATATCAAATCCAGATATTCTATCCATTAACACTGATAAAGTGGTCTGAGGAGTTGTAAAAACCTCCAAAGAGAATTAACTTTATATTAGAGCCCTTGCACACTGGGGCGGTTTGCAGGCGCTATTGCGCTAATAATAGCGCCTGCAAACCGACCCGAAAAGTGCCGCTCCTTGCATTCCAGTGTGAAAGCCCCGAGGGCTTGCACACTGGAGCGATGCGCTGGCAGGACGGTAAAAAAAGTCCTGCCAGCAGCATCTTCGGAGCGGTGAAGGAGCGGTGTGTATACCGCTCCTTTACCGCTCCTGCCCATTGAAATCAATGGGACGGCGCGGCTATACCGCCGGCAATGCGCCTCTGCAGAGGCGCTTTGCGGTGGTATTTAACCCCTTCTCGGCCACTAGCGGGGGGTAAAACCGCCCCGCTAGCGGCCGCATACCGGCGGTAAAACGCCGCTAATAATAGCGGCGTTTTACCGCCGACGCCGCCCCCCGCCCCAGTGTGCAAGGTGTAAACCTTTAAGCCCCTTTCACACTGGGGCGGTTTGCAGGCGTTATTGGGCTAAAAATAGCGCCTGCAAACCGCCCCTAAACAGCCTCCGCTGTTTGTTCAGTGTGAAAGCCCGAGGGCTTTCACACTGAAGCGGTGCACTGGCAGGAGAAGAAAAAATCTCCTGCAAGCCGCATATTTGGAGCGGTGAAGGAGCGGTAATAACCGCTCCTAAACCGCTCCTGCCCATTGAAATCAATGGGACAGCGCGGCTATACCGCGGTAATACCGCGGCTATAGCCGCGCTATACGAGGGGTTTTAACCGCGGTAAAACAGCGCTAAAAATAGCGCTGTTTTACCGCCGACGCCCCCTACCGCCCCAGTGTGAAAGGGGCTTAAGGCTTGGTTCACACTGGGGCGACTTGGGATTCTGACTTGTACGCCCTCAAGTCGCCCCAAGTCGCCCCAGAAATAGTTTTAATGGGAGTGAACGCTAGCGTCTTAATAGACGCTACTGAAGTTGCTCCGACTTCAGAGCGTACTCCCTGTACTACTTTGATCCGACTTGGTAGGCGACCTGTACCATAGAAATCAATGGAAGTCGCCTCCAAGTCGGATCTCTCTGTGAAGTCAAGCGACTTTGCAGGGAAAACCCCTCCCTCCCCCCCTCCCTCCCAGAGAGCTGATTGGCCACAGGCGAAGTCGCCTGTCATGGAGGCGACTTCAAGTCGCCTTGTAATTTGCTAAAGTCGCGTCGAAGTCGCGTCGAAGTCGCGTCGAAGCCGCCGTGCAAAGTCGCGCTGAAGTCGTGTTGCCCCAGTGTGAACCGAGCCTGAGTCAGATCCTTTGGATGAGGATAGAGTGGGAATGATTTTGAAATGTATCTTTCTCTACAGTTTGTCCTAGTGACTGCATCGTGAAATGTCCCCACTAGGGACATGATCGGCATTAAAAATTTAAGAGGTTCTAACTCTTCTCCATACTAACTGTATTGTGTATTTATTGTTACATAAAATATTTTAGGTGTATTCAAGTTTGCATATTTAATGTCTAATATATACAATGTTTGTATTAGGATTACTGGTTATCCTTGCTGTTTAAGAAACTAGTTGGATCTGTTGTCTTGAATGTCAGATTTAAAAATTCCAAGGACCTATATGAACCGAAGATTCGTGTTTATGCCCATTGCACAAATGCTGACAAGTAAGTGAGCCTGTCTTTTAAAGTGTATGTCAGGAAAAAAATATATTCAATACATCCCTGCAATACATGCACATTCTGTCTTATCCCTTTAAAGACCCTGCAAAAAGAGGAACACCAGTTGATCTGCTCAGCAACCAAGTTCTGTTGTAGGATGACAACACAGCCTTTTACTGACTGTATGATATTGGCCATGTCCAGTTGTCCTTTGCTAAACTACTCAAGCGCCCCACCCTCATATGCTTACCCCCCCCCCCCCCCCCCTTCCTTTTTAGATATAGAAAATATGTAAAGAATAGCAGTTACCGCCATACAGAGCAGGGTTTTGTGATATTGGAGGATTGTTAGCTCAGTGGTAAAAGCATTTGTAGGGAGTCTGTGCCAGTCCGAACTGGGGTTTTTAAAGATCTATTAAGTTTTTTTTATAAAAAGCAATACAAAATAGAAAACTTTAGTTAGAGGAAAAACCTCTAACAAAGAGAAAAACCCCGGGCCCTAAGCTGTGTATCAATGCTTCACAATTCACACCAGAGTAGTAATAGAGAACATAATACAAAGCATAGAAATATAATTAATAACTATCTGTAGTCGCAGAGGCAAGAGTAAAATGGTTAGAAAGTCAGTGGTCCCAAACCGCGTTAAACAAACAAGACTTCTTCTGAAGATCATAGGTAAGTTTATCAAGCGGGAGGCTAGCGTTAAGCTGTTGTAGCCACATGGATATAGTAGGTACAGTGACACCTTTCCACGTAAGTAAGCCGGTCTTTTTAGCATAAAAATATAAAATTTGCAGCAAGTGCTTCTCATACCTCATGGAGGAAATCGGCCACATATATGCATCCTCTGAAGCAGGAAGCATTCAGGTGTATGGAAAGTGACTATGGTGGAACAGTTTAAGTTGAATCTCTCTCTCTATCTCTATCTTCTTCAGAGGAGATGACCGAGGATTTATACATCCTTTCAAGCTCATACCAGTCTGTCTGTCAGACAGACTGTCTGTCAGTCTGTCTGTAATGTGTAGGTCAAACAAAAGTAATTTTCATTGGGCCATTGAATATATATTATTAGAATCACCAGTGAGGTACACCTGGGTTAGTCCCTTGCTCCTAGTCGACTATTGAACCTGTGGACTATACCGGTATCCCTTGATTTTGATACTACTGTATGCTTTTACTGTTCTTGATGGCCTCAACAGTGTAAAAATGTATACTAAATTGTATTGCTCGAGTTTGTAAAACTAATAAACAACTGAAACTGAATTACCAGTGAGGACAGAATACTACAAGGAGATCAATCCAATCGCAGTAGTGTGTGTTTTGTTTTTTGTTTGTTTTTTTGTTTTATTTAAAAGGTGTAGCTTCTTTGGAGCTGGGCAGAGAGTCAAACTGAGCTCTAATGGCATGGCAAAGTTGGTAGTAAAAAAACCCAAAAAAACAAAAACTTGTCCTGGAGTCCAAATTCTTCTTCACTTAACTGATTGAAGGATTTGAAAACCCATGGGGTATATATGTAACACAAACCTTTTAATGCCTTTGGAGGACCACCTTTGTACATCAGGAAGAGTGCCTTGTTCTGGGAGGGATTCGCCCACAGAGGAGAATTGGATGAGGTGGACTATTGGGCAGGCATAGGATGTTTCTGAATGTGGAGGAAGAAAGGAGTGCTTAGCAAAGCTGTACAATGAAGGGGAGGGACCTGACGCCTGTAGACAATATTCTGCAATATCTCAAAGGAAGAAGCTAGCCTAACTGGTTTAGGGCTTGTCGGCCCATTTTATTAAATAAAATCAATGTTCCACAAAAACTGTTGCCCACGCGGGGGATTTTCATCAAAAACGGGTAACAAACGGGCCACCTAACTCATTCAGCAGTACTGAGACTTATGGCCCGTACACATGATCCGAAAAATACCGCTTTTGACGCGATCGTGCGATAATCAGATCGTTGGTACAGAGCTTTCGAGAGCCGATCACGATCATACGATTTTCATTTAATCAGTACAGTTGTCATCCAAAAATACAATACAAATACACTACAACTCTGTCGTTCGATTTTCGGATCGTGTGTACGGGGCATTAGGCCTTAAACCTTGGCTTTTGGCTGGTCCTTCAGATCTTTACACACAGTACCTCTGTGTTCATTCAGCTGTCCCAGCTCTCTGTCTTCTCCGTTCTCCTGGTTCTCTCAGCCTTCTCGGTTGCAGCAGCCCGCTACATGGGCCCACTCTCTGGCCTCTCAATAGGGTTTCTCCTGACACCCCAGGCTCTGAGACTTCCAGATTCCCTCAGTTTCCTGGACTCGCCTACTTGCCCTGACTGTCTCAATATCCCAGACTTGCTTAGCCATCTATGGACAAGTGTCACGTACCTTACAGCGGAGCCCGAAATGATGAGGGTGGCCTCTTGCACGGTTCCGGTCCAAGAACCCCTGGTGGTGGGTACAGGGAGTGCGAGGGCAACGAAAGGGTGCAGGTGCCTGCAGGCAGGAGGCTGGAACTTGGAGATATAGGAACCTCTGCTGAGGAGATGTGGAAACTGATCACCAAACTTGTTCAGCGGGAGCCAGATCAGGATCAACTGCAGAATCAGGAACAGGCAGGAGTCGGCAACAGGCTGGCAGCGGGGTACCAAGTCAGAAGGCAAAACCGTAGTCAGGAAAAGGCAGGGGTTGGCAACAGGCTGGCAGCGGGGTACCAAGTCAGAAGGCAAAACCGTAGTCAGGAACAGGCAGGGGTTGGCAACAGAGGGGCAGCAGGGTACAGAATCAGGAGGCAGAGCCGTAATCATAAGTTCAAGCCAAGGTCAGTATTGCAAGTAGAGGCAGGTTCAGCAGGCAGGGGAGATCCAAGAGAATGGTCAGAAGATAGCCGGGTTTTCAGGAACAAGGTCAATTAGGCAGAGTAACAACAGGAACACAGGAACAAGCTGAAGACAATCCAGCACTGATGCTAGGCAGACTCTCTGTTTATATAGGGTGCTGTGTGCCAGGATTGGCGCCAGCGTACGTGCGTACGCGCATGCACATTAGCAACTTAGCACACTGGCACATGTGCGTTAGCACATTGGCACTTTGGCACATTGGCGCATGCGCGTTAGCATATTAGCGATTTGGCACTCGCGGACGCGCGTGTGCGCATTCGCATAGAGGTGCCATTGTGCATGCCCACCCTGGATCTCATTTGCCTCTGGCTATGGTTCCGTGCATGCACCTTGGCATTAGCAGAATGAGGATTGGCAGCTGCTGCATGAAGACGGGTGCTTGCTGTGTGAGTTCTCTGACAAAAAGGAATCTCTCCTCCAGCATGGAGTACTGCCTCTTCGGTGGAGTACACCTGTCTCCATACTGGAGCTCTGAACTTTGCCCAAGTCCTTCATTATAAGGACTGCTTGCACCTGCACTCACAGCTAGCTGGCCTCCTGCAAACCCTGGTGACTGGGCAGGAAACTTCTTCCTTCCTAAAACTCTTTGAAATCTCCAAGCTCCAGAACCCACTCTGAGAATACCAAAACCCAAAGAAAGCTGAAAAACCACATTTCTCTATTCAGAATCAATAATTTGGAGCCCCGTACTTTGCATATGTGCAAACCCTGTGTCATATCCACTTATTTTCACATTGGCATGGCCTGGCACTGTCAATGACTGTTTCTACAGTAAACCCAATTACTCAAAACACATTCCTCATATCCAGACTCTTAAAAAAAAAACAAAAAAAACAAAAACAAAACTCTACCCCGTCTGACCTTCTAATGGACACATGGTTACATTTGTGTAGAACATATGCTGAAATGTTAACTATGGAGTCTACCCATTACCTAAAGTTTTTATATTTGATTGTAACTGTATGAGATCTAATATTACCCTGCTACCTGTAATCCATGCACAGGCTGATTATTTATATTATAATCCTCTGCTTTTCTCTGCCCTTGAATAAATCAATTAACCCCTTGCCGACCAGTGCATGACGATGTACGTCGGCACAATGGCACGGCTGGGCAAATAGGTGTACAGGTATGTCCCCTTTAAATCGTGGCATTGTGGGTGCGCGTGCTGCCGACGGGGTGCCCGTGCCCGCTGCGTACTCAGTGACCGTGTCCCTCGGACTCTGTGTCCACCGGGGGCCCACAACTGTGTCACGGAAACAAGGCATTTCCCTGTTCTGCCTAGCAACATGACAGATCTACTGCTTCCTGTCATCGGGAGCAGTGATCTCTGTCATGTTCTAGTGAGACAATTCCCCCACCCCCCCCTGCCCAGAGTTAGAATCACTCCCACTGGCGGAACTATAGGGGTCGCTACAATCGCACTTGCGACTGGGCCCTGCCATTCTGCCGCTGTGGGGGGGCCCAAGACCCGGCATCTCCCCCTGCACCTTTGGCTTGCCATTTGGAATGCAGTGGGTGGAGGTGGGAGGCAGCGATTGGCAGCTCTATTGTTCCTGTGGGCGGTGGGATCTCCCTGGAGCTTGTAGTTCTTCCCAGTGTCAGTGTAAACAGTGGAGAGAAGAGGGGAGGGGCCTCTGACCCGGGCAGGTATCAGTTTCACTTTCAGTAAGTCGGCTCTGCTTGTGCTGCTGATACATGCCCGGGACAGAGGCCCCTCCCCTCTCCACTGTATACACTCAGGAGAAGAACTACAAGCCACATGGAGATTCCCTGCCTGTGGACACCATAGAGCTGCTGATCGCCGTCTCCCACCTCCACCAGCCAGGTACAGGGGAACCTCTTGAAGGAGGGGGGGGTCAGCAGTCTGGGTACCCTGATGTAATGGGGGGGGGGGGGCTTTCTGGGGACATTAAAGAGGAGGGCCAGTCAAAGAAAAAAAAAAGTAAAAGTCAGCAGCTATAAATACTGCAGCTGCTGACTTTTAATTGGACACTTACCTGTCCCAGGGTCCAGCTTTGCGGGGGGATGGAAGCCCCGCTCGTCTCCCCCTCCGTTCAGTGGCGCCGGCATTGCAACTGTGGGCGCCGGGCTGTGGCTTCTCAGCCTGGCACCCACTGCGCATGCGCGAGCGGCGCCGCGCACCGTGAATGGCCGCTCAGTCACCTGGGACCTGTAATGGGTCCCAGATGATTGACAGGAGGGAGGGAGCAGAGCTGAGCTCTTCCTGTGCCAAGGGGGAAGTGATGTCACCAGCCCAGGCACTGGAAGAGGCAGACTACGAGGGACCCCCTAGCAACAGGCATTTAGAGGTAAGTAAAAAAAAATTTCCAAATGTTTATTTTTTTTTAGGCACAATCATGACTTTTTTTTTTTTTTTAGGGTGGAACACCACTTTAATGTAAGGAGGGGCTCTCTGGGGACCCTGATGTAAGGAGGGGCTCTCTGGGGACCCTGATGTAAGGAGGGGCTCTCTGGGGACCCTGATGTAAGGAGGGGCTCTCTGGGGACCCTGATGTAAGGAGGGGCTTTCTGGGGACCCTGATGTAAGGAGGGGCTCTCTGGGGACCCTGATGTATGGGGGGGCTCTCTGGGGACCCTGATGTATGGGGGGCTCTCTGGGGACCCTGATGTATGGTGGGGGCTCTCTGGAGACCCTGATGTCTTGGGGGGCTCTCTGGGTACCCTGATGTAAGGGGGGATCCCTGGGGACCCTGATGTAAGGAGGGAGGCTCTCTAGGGACCCTAATGTAGGGGGGGCTCTCTGGGGACCCTGATGTAGGGGGGGGGGCTTTCTGGGGACATTATTGTAAGGAAGGGGCCCTCTGAGGACACTAATGTAAGGGGGGGGCTCTCTGGGGACACTGATGTAAGGGAGGCTCTCTGGGGACCCTAATGTAAGGGGGAGGCTCTCTGGGGACCCTGATGTAAGGAGGGCTCCCTGGGGACCCTGATGTAAGGAGGGCTCCCTGGGGACCCTAATGTAGGGGGAGGCTCTCTGGGGACCGTGATGTAAGGAGGGGCTCTCTGGGGACCTTGATGCTAAGGGGAGCTCTCTGGGGACCCTGATGTAATGAGGGGGGCTCTGAGGACCCTAATATAAGTAGGGAGGCTCTCTTGTGACCCTGATGTAAGGGGAGGCTCTCTAGGGACCCTAATGTAGAGGGGGGGCTCTCTGGGGACCCTGATGTAAGAAGGGCTCCCTGGGGACCCTGATGTAAGGGGGAGGCTCTCTGGGGACCCTGATGTAAGGGGAGGATCTCTGGGGACCATAATATAGGGGGAGGCTCTCTAAGGACCCTGATGTAAGCGGAGGCTCTCTGGGGACCCTGATGTAAGGGAGGGCTCTCTGGGTACCCTGATGTAAGGAGGGGCTCCCTGGGAACCCTGATGTAAGTGGGGAGGCTCTTATATATATGTGTATGCCCGCCAAAGTGTATGACTTTCCTTACTTAGCTGCTATGGGCTCTAGCCCGAGATCTGTTGTAGACCTAGCAACGCCACTGGTCTACAACTGATCACTCCCTAGGACACACTTAACCCCTTGATCGCCCCCTGTTTTTTTACCCCCTTCCCTACCAGTGTCATTTACACAGTAATCAGTGAATTTTTATAGCACTGATCGCTGTATAAATGACAATGGTCCCATAATAGTGTCAAGTGTTCGCTGTGTCCGCCATAATGTCACAGTCACGATAAAGATCGCAGATCGCCGCCATTACTAATAAAAAGAAAATTAATAAAAATGCCATAAATCTATCCCCTATTTTGTAGACGCTATAACTTTTGCGCAAACCAATCAATATATGCTTATTGCGATTTATTTTATTTTTTTTTTACCAAAAACATGTAGAAGAATACATATCAGCCTAAACAGAGAGAATTTTTTTGTTTTTTTATATATTTTTGGGGGATATTTATTAAAGTAAAAAATATTGCTTTTTTTTTTTTCAAAATTGTCACTTTTTTTTTGTTTTATAGAGCAAAAAATAAAAACCACAGAGGTGATCAAATACCACCAAAAGAAAGCTCTATTTGTGGGGGGAAAAAAAGGACATAAATTTTGTTTGGGTAGAACGTTGCACGACCGCGCAATTGTCAGTTAAAGCGACACAGTGCCGAATCGCAAAAAGTGCTCTGGTCAGGAAGGGGGTAAATCCTTCCAGGACTGAAGTGGTTAAATAAAAATGCTTAAAACCTTCTCCCTTTCTTAGTCTCCAACGGACTAATTATTCTTTAGTCCAGGTTAAGAACTAGGAGAACTAATTGGACTCCTCGATTAACATGGGAGGTGTGCTCAGAAAACAGTACAGTTTTGAATTTGACAAGATCAACAGGTATTTATGCACTTATTAAACACATATAACAAAGTGCTTTAAATGGTGTATATATTTAACAGACCCAAAGAGAGCAAATATATTGTGTTAGGGTTTACATAAACCTGTATACTTCAGTCTAAAATGTGTATTGTATAAGCGCAGGTTTCCGTCTTTTAATGTAATCAGAAAAGTCACAGATACAGCTAGGTGATGTTGCAGCCCTGTATTGTGATGGGTGGCCTCTCTGACCAATAGAGATATTTGGAAGGTGGTGGGTCAAACCAGATAGTCACAGGAAAAGTTGAGAATGGAGGTGACGTAATCTGCCTTTATTTCTGGCCCTACAAATGATTTTACAAACCGTTGTTGTCTGATTGTACATAGGGGATGTTTTTGATGCACTGAACCTCCGTCTTTATTTTTACAGTCTGAAATATAGAACAGGAGATGTTTCTGTATTTGCCATGAACCTGAGCAACCACACACAACAAATACAGCTGCCGAGCTCTCTGTCTGGAAAGTTCATAGATGAGTATCTGCTTCTACCTGGAAATGGAGGACTGTTCTCCAAGTAAGTCGAGGAAGCCGTTCTGTTTGTCAATGGAAATAAAGTACTTAGTTACATAGTAGGTGAGGTGGAAAAAAGACACAAGTCCATCAAGTCCAACCTATGTGTGTGATTATATGTCAGTATTACATTGTATATCCCTGTATATTGCGGTTGTTCAGGTGCTTATCTAATAGTTGCTTGAAACTATCGATGTCCCCCCCCGCTGAGACCACAGCCTGTGGAAGGGAATTCCACATCCTTGCCGCTCTTACAGTAAAGAACCCTCTACGTAGTTTAAGGTTAAACCTGTTTTCTTCTAATTTTAATGAGTGGCCATGAGTCTTGTTAAACTTCCTTCCGCAAAAAAGTTTTAACCCTATTGTGGGGTCACAAGTATGGTATTTGTATATTGAAATCATATCCCCTCTCAAGTGTCTCTTCTCCAGAGAGAATTAGTTCAGTGCTCGCAATCTTTCCTCATAACTAAGATCCTCCAGACCCTTTATTAGCTTTGTTGCCCTTCTTTGTACTCTCTCCATTTACAGTACATCCTTCCTGTGGACTGGTGCCCAGAACTGGACAGTATACTCTAGGTGCGGCCGGGCCAGAGTCTTGTAGAGTGGTAGAAAATTATCGTTTTATCTCTGGAATTAATCCCCTGTTTAATGCATGCCAATATTCTGTTTGCTTTGCTTGCAGCAGCTTGGCATTGTATGCCATTGCTGAGCCTATCATCTACTAGGACCCCCAGGTCATTTTCCATCCTAGATTCCCCCAGAGGTTTTCCCCCCAGTGTATAGATTGCATTCATATTTTTGCCACCCAAATGCATTATTTTACATTTTTATACATTGAACCTGATTTGCCATGTAGTTGCCCACCCCATTAATTTGTTCAGATCTTTTTGCAAGGTTTCCACATCCTGCAAAGAAGTTATTGCCCTGCTTAGCTTAGTATCATCTGCAAATACAGAGATTGAACTGTTTACCCCATCCTCCAGGTCGTTTATGAACAGATTAAATAGGATTGGTCCCAGCACAGAACCTTGGAGGACCCCACTACCCACCCCTGACCATTTCGAGTACTCCCCATTTATCATTTATCACCACCCTCTGAACTCGCCCTTGTAGCCAGTTTTCAATCGATGTACTCACCCTATGGTCCATGCCAACGGACCTTATTTTGTACAGTAGACGTTTATGGGGAACTGTGTCAAATGCTTTTGCAAAATCCAGATACACCATGTCTACGGGCCTTCCTTTATCTAGATGGCAACTCACCTCCTCATAGAAGGTTAATAGATTGGTTTGGCAAGAACGATTCTTCATGAATCCATGCTGATTACTGCTAATGATACTGTTCCCATTACTAAAATCTTGTATATAGTGCCTTGTCATCCCCTCCATGAGTTTACATGCTATTGAGGTTGGGCATAATTTAGTGTTGGCTTGAAATTTTTATGTTTAAATGTATTTTGTTTCTAAAATTTTCTAAAATTCACCCTAATTGAAATGGCAGTTATTAATTGTCTTTTGTTTTTTATTTTTTTTAGAACTGTCTTGCTGAACGGTGAAATGTTGAGAATGGTGGATGACAAAACATTGCCTACCTTAAATGGGAAGGAAAAAGCTCCCGGCTCTCCTCTTGTTCTCCCGTCTCTAAGTTTTGGGTTTTATGTTGTGAAAGATGCCAGGGCAGGTGCTTGCCTGTAATTTCCAAAGGGAACTACTGCAATGCGAACATCAGGAAAAATGTCTTAAAAAAAACAAAACAAAAAAAAAACAATGTTTAGGCAGCAGCACCATCAATTTCCAAGTAGTCATACTAAAAACCTTTTGCCTAGACTATATGCTGATGTATACAATGTGTGCTGTAGGAGAAATTTTACTGTTTTTGATTTTCTGTCAACATAGTGTCCATATATCGGCCATTTTAGGCTTATTTTAAAAAAGTGGACCAGTTGCCTGGAGAAACCAAGTTGCATGCTGCTTTTGGAACTTGGACAGCTGCCCCTTTTTGAAATACATTCCCCCCCCCCTTTTTTGGCAGAACACTAAAAAAGGTGTTTTTTTTTTTTAGTTACTAATTGCACAGTTGCTAAAGCAAATTTACAAAATTAATCTTTTACTGATCTGACTTCAATAGACTGCTACAGGTTGGTGTACATTGACATTGCTCATTGCACTGCTTTATTGAATAACATTGAAGTTGCCCTACTTCCCCTCTACCCAAAATGTAATTAAAGATTTTTTGATTAGGTCTTGTCAATTCATATACTGTATTTCCACATGTTGGTAATCCTTTGGGTGTGTTTTTTTTTTTTTTCTCAGGTGAACCTCTTTGCTGGTAAAAAAACAATACATATTTAAACTGTATATAGGCAAAGAAAGCCCCTTTTTTATGTGTGTATACTGGTAACCATTGTCACAGAGAATTTAAGAGAGGGGTAATCCTAAATGTAGGGGTTGTTGACAGAGCAAGAGGTAAATGGAAATTCTCCAATAGGGACACACATTTCAGGGACAACTGCCTGTGAGGGGAATTCTCCTGACTTTGAGAGATTTCTTATAACTTCCTGTTGCAACTCTGGGACAGGAAGTGAAGAAAAATGTCTTAATTGTGCATAGACCTAAAGAAAAAAAACCTAGCAGGGTTTTTAACTCTTCACTACTCTATTTATAACCTAAAAAAAATTGGAGGTGATTTCAGCTGCATGCAAGTCCAATATCCTATCTGAGAAATCTATATTGTGCAGCAAGTTACTGATTATGGCATAAATACTGTTACATTGATGTAAAAAATAAACTAGATTTTCATTGATGTGTTTACATAAATGTAAAATGTGAAAAAGTTGCAGCAGTATTGATCAATAAAGAGTAATTACTGTATTCATTTCTTTAATATCACACAAAATATATAATTTAAGATATTAACATCAGAAAATATATGAAAAGGCTAACCAGGCATTAAGTCTGTATTCACGCTTGTATTGCGGTAAATCACACTGTATGCACTTTGAACTTCACTTTGGAGGGCACCCAAAACGCACCTACATGGCTGTGCACAGTAACACATTGGTGTGCTGTGTTGCTAAAAATACCGCATGTACCTTTTTTGTGCATTTTGGCATGTTAGACGGCTCATTCAAATGAATGGAGTGACTTAACACAATACATGTTCACCCACTGAACCAATGTAAATTAACCCCAAGAGGCCATACATACTAAGGTCATGCGACCATATTGATATTTTTGTATCTAGCTTTCCTTTACCAGTCAAGGCTTGGCACCAACAATGGGGAAATAGAAACCTGTTTTTGGTTGTAAAAGAAACCAGGATATTTGGAGAAAACATAAACCTGAAGAAATGTAAATGAAATGTGTTCCTAAGTCGAAACTGATCTAAAGATCCCAGTGTTGCAAGTCAAGAGGACTAATCAGTTAGCTACCAAATTTCCAGCTAAATGAGGAGGCTAGAAGATCAGTATTGAGACAAAAGCATATCACTCAATTGTTTAGCGTTAGGTAAAACTGGTCAGTGTGGGTGGGGCCACTCACCCTGCACGGAGGGTAACTCTTGCTGTACGCACGCTCACCAATGTGCGGGACCAGGTGGGATCTGTGTCATGTGAAATCTAACGCAGTTTCCCAACTTGAGATGAGCCGTGTCACTGTATGCACTAATTAAAAAGAGCAGAGTTCCTCTGGAAGGTGCTGTCCCATGTCAGTACACACTGTTGCCTGATGTAGGTTGCATTTAGGAGGGACATTGCTGAACCCGTGCCCTCTCCCCCAAGCCAACATAACCTTGGTGCCTCACTCCCAGTAACAGAATGGGGCTTTGCCGTGCACATAGCACGGACCTCATGCATACACTTGTTAAATTCACTCTCATACCATGTGACTAGGTCATGGAACGCCATGACATGGCTTCGATCCCAGTTGCTATGGGAAATTGAGCCCCTACCGGAGGACCCATCACCTATACCAGGTGTCACGCTTTGCGACTGGCTGCAATGTACCTTGTGCTAGTTCTTGGTTACCCATAACCAGTGGCATCGCTATGGGGGTGCACCCTAGTGACACCCACCAGAGGGGTGACACGAGAACTAGGAGCCAGCCCAGTACACAGATAGCCGCCACTGCTGTTTATTAAGCGAATAGAGCCAGAACACACTGTGCACGCAGTTTTGACAGCTGAAGAGGCTTGTCGGGTGTGCTCCTGCACTAGGCTGGAAGGTATAGATACATTTCTTGGTCAGGTGGAGTAATCTCTGCCTGACCGATGATTTCTAGTCCCAGCCTCTGAGTTTGATGTGATGTCATTCAGAGGCTGGGATCCAGAGGAGAGTGGCGCTGGCGCCGCAACGGGAGAGTGTATACAAGTAAGAAAAGCAGCAGGCAGTGGCTGCCAGATCCTCCTACGCGTGACTTATTGACACACTGAATGTGTTGGTCATAAGGCGTTTCTCGTAAACAGTAGTGGGTAACTCTCTGGGGGGGGGGGGGGGGAGTTGGTGGTGAAGTGTTTATTAGATTACCAATGCAATTAGTAGTGTGGAGCATTTAGAGGTTAATATATTGCTACTGCCATTTGTCACTAATGCATTAGCGACCAGTGGCAGTTAATTAAACCCTTTGTGCTGCATTTGTGGCACCAGTGTGAGTGTTATTTAACCTCCTTATGCTGTAGCATGTCTAGCTTGCTTAGTGTCTACTGCACTGTCCTGCCTGCACTCTGCAGCGGCAGGACCAGTGGCGACTGGTGCTCAAAATTTTCAGGGGGCGCAAACAAACTGAAAAATTCTGCAAAAAAAACCCATCAATTGCAGCCTCACTGTGCCCATCAAACACAGCCACTATGCACCCCCACCCGACACTTACCCTGTCTCGGTGGGGCAGCGGGTGACAGCAGCAGGCGGCGAGCGATGTCCATGATGTCTTCTTCTCCCGTCCTCGCCTATGATTGGATGCCTGATGGGCATCCAATCACAGTGCCTGTCATTTCAGCCAATCAGGTGACGGGTAATAGACCCGAGCACCTGATTGGCAGAGAGGCGGTTCAGTGTTAGGAAAGCGAATATTCATTCGCTTTTCTAACACAGCTGGGTGAACTGCGATCGCTGTTTACCTTTTTTGACGCCTATTCGAGCCTATGACTCTAATCAGGTGCTTCAAAAACACCCCCCGCCGCTGTAATTCAAGCGCCCGAAAAGGGTCCGGGCGCCTGAATAGGGGGTGGCAACGCCAGCCATGGATAGATTCATGCAATGTATTAATCTATCTATTGTTGATAGAGGGGGTGGTTAGAGAGAGGGGGCGGCACCATGCGCCCTTATGGACGCACCGCCACTGGGCAGGACAGAGCACTGTGGCAGGGGAGAGCTGCATTGATGCATTAGTCTGCTCAGTGCCCCAGTAGGGCAAAAGTATATTGGAAAAAAATTACTAGGGAGCGGGAGAGGTGACGCAAACCCTAATGACACCACTGCCCATAACAGTATTCCTTTTGCTTGTCTTGCTGAGTAGACCTGTGTTAGTGCTTTGCTTCAAACCCCACATGTTCTCATAGAGTCCACTGCAGAAGGGGTATAGCAGTGTGATACATTAAACACCACAGGTATAACATTTTAAATAGATAATAAAAGCGCTAACCTCTTTCCCTTCTTTCTGATGAGACATATGGTAGTCAGCAACAATCTACTCCTCATAG
The DNA here is from genome assembly GCA_037952835.1 of Lithobates septentrionalis. Lineage (NCBI taxonomy): Eukaryota > Metazoa > Chordata > Amphibia > Anura > Ranidae > Lithobates > Lithobates septentrionalis. Next base: position 89,531 of record JBBDGP010002466.1, on the reverse strand, counting down.
TATGGCTCAAAGTGATCAAACAGTATCTGTATGTAGTCGGTGTGCTTACTAGTTTATTATTGTCCCAATACAAGCAGGAACATTACCAGAAAACAATTTTCTTTTTAACTTCTTGTAATATGCTGTCTGTAAACCATGTGCTAGCATTTCAGTCAGTTTGACTAAAGTATGTCCTGCATTATCACTATTTTCTATCATTATCCTTTCTGTGAGAATAGCAAGCTGATACAGGTTCGTCTTTTACAAGAAATGGTAGGAAGGCACAAGGCCAGTCTACTATTTCATCTAAGAGCAGGTTCCTTTTTTTTTTTGACTGCACGGTCTGATAGTGACAGATCTGTAGGTGATTATTGCCTTCAGTCCCTGGTGAGCACTTATCTTGATTGAAGGTCTCATTGCACTGCCATGTGCTAGGTGGGTAGTCCTGTGTATCTAGTGAGGGATTCCAATCCCTCTACATGACCAGGCTCTGGAAGTGCCCAGGCACCTGCTGCCTCTCCACACGGTGCCCCACACAATCCAGGACACTTGGAGATGAGGATACCTTTATTTTCCTCTTGTCCACAATCTGCTGCTATTGTAGGGAACAGAAAGCAATCCTCCCCCATAGTTCTTATACCCCAGCAGGATCTTGCTGCTTTTTATCCTGGTCCCAGCTCTGACTGTGACATCACTCCTGTCAGTCAGCAGGCTTCCAAAGATTTGAGGAAGAATTAGAGGTGTTTTCTGAATACAATGGGTCTATGTACACCATAGGCTGTCTACTGACATTACTGGGCAGGTTGTGGAGACTTATGGGCAACACAGTGGTGTAGTGGGTAGCAGTAAAAAGGGTCGCTGGTTCGAATCCCAACCACGACACTACCTGCCTGGAGTTTGCATGTTCTCCCTGTGCTTGCGTGGGTTTCCTCCAGGTACTTCGGTTTCCTCCCACACTCCAAAGACATGCTAGTAGGTTAATTGGCTTCTGTCTAAATTGGCCCATATGAATGTGAGTTAGGGACCTTGGATTGTAAGCTCCTTGAGGGTAGGGACTGATGTGATTGTACAATGTATATGTAAAGCGCTGCGTAAATTAACGGTGCTATATAAGTACCAATGATAATAAGTACAAGATCATAAGTTGGGTCTCCTTCTCTAAGATGCTACACTACTCCATGCTATGTGTGCTGCCCCAACAGGGCATAGAATTTATATAGATTGTTCCTTAACCATTTTCTATGGACTTTTATATTTAGTTCACATGCTGCCATCTAGTGACCCTTTATGGTAATGCACTTGTTTCTTATTTTCTTTTTCCCTTATGTTATGACACACTTCCTTTGTATGTAATGCTCCGCCCTTATTCCTGTGATTGTACTTCCTGTGTCATGGATGCAGCTAACAAGCCACATGTAGCAGGACACATGTATTCTGCATAGTAAGCACCAGACAATATCTTTTTGACTGCATAAATACTACAACCTATTCATCTGTTTATATCCTGTCATCTGCTGTAACCTGATGTTCAGAATAAAAGCACCTTTGTGGAAGTTCAAACTATCTGATGAGGATTGTCCTCAGTAATTATATCTTATACGTGTCGCACTTACCCCCAAAGGAGCTTTGCTTTTTGTCTGGGCTTACCGTTACCTTGTGTCCGTCACAGGGGTCGCAATGGTGAAGAGGAAAAAAAGAGTATTAAATGATGTCTGCACCAAACACTTATGCCGCGTACACACGGTCGGACTTTTCGTCTACAAAAGTCCAACGGACGCTGACGGACTAAAGCTGGCTGGTAATCCGATCGTGTGTGGGCTTCTCCGGACTTTCAACGTACTTTTTTAGCCTCAAATCCGACGTACTTTAGATTTGAAACATGCTTCAAATCTTTACTTCGTAACTACGACGGACCCCGAAATCCGCTCGTCTGTGTGCTAGTCCGACGGACAAAAAGCCACGCTAGGGCACTTATTGGCTACTGGCTATGAACTTCCTTATTTTAGTCCGGTGTACGTCATCACGTAAGAATTCGATGGACTTTTGTGTGATCGTGTGTAGGCAAGTCCGTTCGTTAGAAAGTATGCCGCAAGTCCGCCGCAAGTCCGCCGAAAGTCTGCCGGAAGTCTGTCGGACAGGCTGTCTGACTTTTGTAGACGAAAAGTCCGACCGTGTGTACGCGGCATTAGTTTCTTTTGTTGCAATTATTTTATTCTTTGAATCCAAAAGAACAGGGATGGAGGATTAAGAGGGATTCAGGAACCTTAGATTGCGGGTCAAGGTATTTCTACTTGTCCAGAGGACTAACGGTCTCCTCAACTGGATATAGCAATCACCGGATAGGTCTCTCTTACTGACCTCGCAGCCAGGTGCAATGCTTGAACACAGTCTCTGCCACAGACTTGATGAAAAAACACAATATTGTTATGGTCGTACACAATCCTCTGCCACAGGATGGTGTAACCAAACTTTAATTCGATTTTAAGTTTAGCTGCACAGTACCAGATTCTTTCAGCCGACCCGGCGATACTGCGAGTTAGATGATCCAGGTTGCATCCCCTGATTGAGTTTCCAGGCTCCTCCTGAGATACCAGCATACTTGGCTCGGTCACCTTTAGAGAAGTCCTCCCCTGGTCTCCTCCAATCGATCGGCTTCTCCCCGCAGGCAAGACAGCACAGGACCAACCTCTGGATCAGTAGGCCCCAGAACTCCTGGGCCTACTTCAGTAGTAACAAAGCCTCGGCCAGCCGGCCCCGAGACAGCAGAGCTGCCATGACACGCACTAGGCCAGGAGGGCCTCCAAGTCAGGAACAAAGAACCCCGACCAAATGGCGCCTGTACCTTAAGTACCCTTACCCAGAATGCACGGCGAGTGAACCGCTTCCACCGGGTTATTTCTGAGTAAAAGGGGTACCCAATACATCCAGCCTGTTGCATTTCCAACACTTACCGGTGGCCACAGCGACACCCACAGCCAAGTGGAAATTAACACAACCCAGCTGTACTGGTACAAATGCCAGGAAATTTACCATAATCAGTCTGAGCTAAACCACAGCTTCACACAACTTAAATTTACATAGATAGCACCTGCCCATCAGGAGCAGGGCGCTACATACGGGCCAGGCATAGAGGTCTCACAAGGGATAAATCGCTTCACAACAATTGGATTCAGAATAGTCAAAAGATGTAAAGAATTCCCACAGCCTGCTGTGTATATGTGTGCGCCTGATCTGCAATCAAGCTCAGTGCCATCCGTTATCTTGTGAAGCACATGGTCGCACAAGTTTAATGCACCTCATGTGAATGTTAAAAACTGTTTCTCTACATTGAACTGCATTACCCCACCTGTCTAAGCTGCTGTTCGTCTTCATAAAGAGACAGTACTATTTTGTGAAAAAATGTCTAGACAAGACTCTAAGCACCCTTTTGTGGCTGAACCAACACAGATTCATCATGCCTCTGAGCCCGCAGATGTACAGGGAGCAGATTCTGCAGATATTGCCGAACAGAGTGTAAGACCCAAACATACAATAAAACCGACACAGAAACTCACAGAAAACTATTAACCCACTAGAGATGAGTTCTCCAGCAATCTGTCAGACTTATGGGACAGAACTTCACACTGTATGTTAGTTTTGTTACACTTTAATGATCGACCAGCTGAACAAAGAGACTCTATAGATCGCTTATCTGCCACGTATGAACGCTACCAACGGCTGTTTGCAAAATACACAGCTTTCTTGCAGGACTGTAAGATAGAGGACTCTTCAGCAGAACTGACCAGGGCTGATGCACTAAACCAACAAAGAGATCTCTTATTACAAAAGGCCCAGTGTAAGGCAGAACTCCGCATTGCTCAACTGCAGGAGACCAGATCTCACAGATCCACATCAACCAAGCACACTGCACGTTCTTCTAGATCCTCTTGCTCCAGAAGTTCAACATTAAGCGACAAGCTAATAGAGGCCCGTGCAAGTCTGGAAGCAAATAAAGTGTGAAGCTCCTTTACCAGAAAGGAAGCAGAAATAGAAACACAAAAGGCAAAGATGAAAGCTCAACAAGCAGAGGCAGATTCCTAATTAAAGATTCTGCAAATGGAAAAGGAAGAAGCAGCTGCCCTAGCAAGGCTGAGAGTTCTCGAACAAGCGATGGGAGAAAGTGCTAACTCAGACTGGTCCATCCCAGCGGAATCGCAAGACCCAGTTGAACGTACCAGTGAATATGTACTAAAGCATAATGTTTGCAATGATACAGAGTTATCTCCTGTACGTCTTACTAACAACACTGTTCTGACTCTCAACACAGAGACCTCTCAGCTCCAAATGCCTGAGCCTGTTCAAGTCTACAACACAAGTGCATCTATGCAGCAAACCGCATCACCTTTTGCTGACAACAAGGTGACTTCCAGTGACCAACCGCAGCTCAAGCCACAGCCAGCACAAGCCTTAGGGACTACACCACAGTTAAACGCTCTTGCAACATTATTTCATCCTGGTAAACCTCACCCTACTTCACCAGAGAACTTTCACACCCGAGGGGCTCCACAAGTTACTTTGGCACTGAAGAGTGAGAGACCAGACTTGAATGACTTTGCCAGATATATGGTACGCTGTGAGCTCATTACTACCCTCTCAAAGTCTGATGACTGTCCGGAGAGCTACAGGGCCTGGAGATCAACCTTCAAAGCTGCCATTGCTGATCTGAACCTTACTACCAAGGAGGAACTTGATTTGCTCATAAAGTGGCTGGGGCCAGAATCTGCAGATCGTTTTAAAAGACTGAGAACAGTGCACGTTGACCACCCAGATGCAGGTCTTGTTGCTGCATGGGCAAGACTTGAGCAAGCCTATGGTAGTTCTGAAGCCATAGAAAGCGCTCTATTCAAGAGACTACAAAACTTCCCAAAAATAGGGAACAAAGACTATTGCAAGCTCCAAGATCTGAGTGATCTTCTCATGGAGCTGGAGTTGGCAAAAACAGACCCACTTCTACCTAAGCTTCCTGGACACTGCTCATGATGCTAATCCAGTGGTGTCTAAACTGCCATACGGCTTGCAAGAGAAATGGGCACAACAAGGCTCAAGGTAAAAAAGAGACTATACCGTATCTTTTCCTCCATTCGCATATTTTTGCAGGTTCATCAGTGATCAAGCCTGGAAGAGAAAAAATCCCAACTTCAGCTTCACTGAACCCAACTTACCTGCTTCATCATCATCATCTTCATCAAGGTATGATAACATAGCAGCTAAACGTAGAGACTTTAATAGAGCAATTATAGAAAAGGAAAAAACACCGCGCTCAGAAAAATGTATTAGCTAATAAGCTGCAGCTCAAATGTGTGATATCACATTAATATAGAGAAAAGAAAAAAAGGAACTGCGCTGTACCCTAAAAAACATATATGTGAACATATGTGACAAATAATATGAATCCTACGTGGGGTGAAATTTATGGAAAATCAAACTTGTGTATAACTGTTAACAGATGTATATAAATCAATACAAAAAAGCATATAGTGAGAACAAAGTTGAAACACCAAGTCCATAAATCAAATAGACAGATAGTCCACTAGGCAGTGGGAAGAGGCCCTTGATCGCTGTTCATAGGGATCGGTGTGAAAAGGGGAAAAATAAGGAAACACCCATCATAGTGATCCTCCACCACCTGAAGTGCACGCTTACCAAATAGCAAGCTTAGATAAGCTAGTCGAATAAACCAGAAACCAGATGGACATGGGTCTGAGGCGTCACTCTGTGTACTTTAACAGGCAGCAGGTAGACTGGGTGAAGTGAAGCCCTGGATATCCAACCAGCATCAAAGCATCCCTCTGGTGGCATAGGATGTATGCCATAATAGATGGAGAGCAGTAGATCCCTGGTTAGGCCTAAATTCTTTGAGATCTTTGGTATAGGGGGACACGCATCACTGTATACTCTTAGAACCTGTTTTGGTCGCGAAGAGACCTTCGGTAGAAGGGCCGATGGGTTCATGGTCTCTCATATCAATAAGGAAGAGGGCATACCCCTACCAACATTAATCGAGTGTGACCAGATACCAGACGAAAGGGAAGAAATTCCTACTCCAGAGGCTGCACATCACCATCTTCACCTGAGGCACATTGTTAATGAAATTCCTGCAATGGACATGAATTCTGAAATCTTGATCTTGCTAGGAAGAGACATTTTCAGGGTACACAAGGTACGCAAGCAGTGCGCTGGACCTGATGATTCCCCTTACGCACAAAAACTCAATCTAGGCTGGGTAATCGTGGCCAACGTATGCTTGGATTGAATGCGTACGTCATCCAAGATCCATTCCTTCCATACTTACATGTTTGGAAATGGACGTGCATCCCACTTCAAACAGTGCCCTCGCCATTATGAAGTAAAAGAGAAGCCTCTTGACATCATCCAAGTACCTGATGTGACTCCTAACCATTGTGATGACAACCTACTGTAGGTACCAAAGTGTTTTGTACTACAAGCGATGACAACAAAAGTCTTGTCAGTCGAAGACAGAGAGTTCATCAAAATAATGGACAAAGAGTTCTTCCAGGATGAGTCTAACAGCTGGGTTGCACCATTACCTCTTCGTGCTGCAAGGGTTAAACCCCCAACCAATTGTGAACAGGCTCTATCCAGATTCAATTCACTTCAACGAACACTACCAATAGACCAGCTTTCAAAGTGGGAGTCCTGGAAACAATCTCTATATGCCTTAGATGGAATCCGTATACCACACTGCTACACTTCTGCCTCCCTTGCCACAAGTCAGAGGAAAGAGATTCACATCTTCTCAGATGCATCTACTGAGGCCATAGCAGCTGTCGCTTACCTCAAGGCAGTGGCGGAATTATAGGGGTCGCTGAGGTTGCCATGGCGACCGGGCCCCTTGCTGCAGGGGGCCCTTGAGGGCCCCCTGTATACACTACTTTGATAGGGGAGCGGAGACAAGCTGCCCGATCCTAAGCCGAACTGTATTCGGCACTGTGCAGGGAGCTGCTCACATTGATTACAAAGTGAAAGCACAGTGCTGTGCTCTTTGTCTCCCCCTACAGTGCAGTACCCGACAGGAAGAGCTAAGGTAAAGTTCTGCCGTTTTTTTATCTACTGTATGTGTGTTTATGTGTATGTATGTGTGTGTGTGTGTGTGTGTGTGTGCATGTGTGTGTGTATGTGCATGTGTGTGTGCATGTATGTATGTGTGTGAGTGTGTGTGCATCTATGTATATATGCATGTGTGTGTATGTATGTAGTAGCGGTGCATCCATAGGGGCCCATGGGCGCCGCCCCCTCTCTCCAGGCACCCCTCTATCACAAATAGATAGATTCATGCATAGTGTGAATCTATCTATGGCCGCCATTGCCCCCCCTATTCAGACGCCTGGCCCCTTTTTGGACGCCGGGCGCCTCAATTACATCGGCAGGGGTGTTTTAAAGCTTCAAAATAGGTGAACTGCGAGTGCCATGCTTGGCACTCACAGTCCACCCAGGTGTGTTAGAAAAGCGAATAAATATTCGCTTTCCTAACACTGAACCGCCTCTCCACCAATCAGGTGCTCGGGTCTGTTACATGTCACCTGATTAGCTGAAACGACAGGCGCCGCTATTGGATGCCTATCAGGAGGAGAGGATGGGAGGAGACGCATGGAGGACCCCGCTCGTCGACGTCACCCGCTGCCCCACCGAGACAGGGTAAGTGCCGGGCAGACTGCGAGCGGGCAGGGGGGTCACAGTGGCAGCATTTGATGGCACAGTGGCTGCGTTTCATAGGCACAGTGGTGGCAATTGATAGGCACAGTGGCTGCGTTTGATGGGCACAGAGACTGCGTTTGATGGGCACAGTGGCTGCGTTTGATGGGCACAGTGACGGCAATTGATGGGCACAGTGGCTGCGTTTCATAGGCACAGTGGTGGCAATTGATAGGCACAGTGGCTGCGTTTGATGGGCACAGAGACTGCGTTTGATGGGCACAGTGGCTGCGTTTGATGGGCACAGTGGCTGCGTTTGATGGGCACAGTGGCTGCGTTTGATGGGCACAGTGGCTGCGTTTGATGGGCACAGTGGCTGCGTTTGATGGGCACAGTGGCGGCAATTGATGGGCACAGTGGCTGCGTTTGATGGGCACAGTGGCGGCAATTGATGGGCACAGTGGCTGCGTTTGATGGGCACAGTGGCTGCGTTTGATGGGCACAGTGGCTGCGTTTGATGGGCACAGTGGCTGCATATGATGGGCACAGTGGTGGCAATTGATGTGCACAGTGAGGCTGCAATTGATGCGTTTTTTAAAGAATTTTTCAGTTTGCTTGCGTCCCCCAAAAAATTTTGAGCACCATCTGCCACTGGTTTATATGTGTGTGTATTTATGTATGTATGTGTATGTGTGTGTGTGTGTATGTATGTGTGTTTACATGTATATATGCACATTTTATGTATGCGCTTTTAATCCTGACCCCCTATATGTGTCCCATTAGAACCAATTTTTTTTTTTTTTTTGCTTGTTCATAGTACCAGCAAAAAAAAATGTTGTTCCTCTGAAAAGTGATCCATGCTCAGATCGCTTTTCAGAGGCATTTGACAGCCGGTAAAGAGGCAATATGTTGCCTCCTGACCGCCTGTTTTAATCCCTTAAATGCATCATCACTATGCTGCAACTGCATGCAATGCACACAGTTGCAGGGTGGTTGCAGTGCAGCCACTTCAAGGGTGCCCTGACTGGAAAAAGATTGAGAAACACCGACATAGAGGAACCCATCTCTCCATTTTCCTCCTGCAGCCGCTGAATGTATGTGGGAGGGAGAGGAGGAGAAGCGGGGGGGGGGGGGAGAAATCTATTCCTTTACATGCAGCCACCCACTTGCGACAGGACCCTGGTGTTCCGCCATCGGGCTCGGAGAAAAGAGCCCTATCCGGGGGTCAGGGGGGGCCCTTAATGGTTTCTTGCATCGGGGCCCTGAAGATTCTAGTTACGCCTCTGCCTCAAGGTAAGAGATTCTTCTAATCAAGCCCACATAGGGTTTCTGTTTGGGAAAGCTAAGTTAGCACCTAAGCCTGAACACACGATTCCCAAGCTTGAACTTTGTGGGACTGTGGTAGTTGTAGAAATAGCAGATTTCATACTGCGTGAGCTAGACATTCAGATAGATGACGTCAGATTCTACACAGACAGCAAGGTTGTTCTGGGCTACATATACAACCAGACTAAACGTTTCTATGTCTATGTCAGCAACCGTGTAGAGAGAATCAGGAAATCATCTAAACCTGAACAATGAATGGCATTATGTTCCATCTGAAATTAACCCTGCAGATCATGCCACCAGGCCACTGTCTGCAAGTGTCTTTGCAAATTCTTCTTGGTTAACAGGGCCTGAATTCCTGCTGGATTATCCAGAAGAAACCACAGCTGATGTCTTCAGTCTTCTAGAACCTGACAAGGATCCAGAGATTCATCCTGAAGTCAATACCCTCATCACCAGAACTGAACAAAGACTCTTGAGCTGTCAACGCTTTGAACGTTTCTCCCAGTGGAGAAGGCTTGTATGTACGCACCACCGCAAGGTTAATCCATATTGCAGATTGCTTCCACACAAAGCCCACAGATGCTCACTGTCAAGATTGGCACATGTGCCAAAAGCTTCTTTCTGCAAAAGACATTGCTGAAGGTGAACTGATCATAATGCGCAGTGTACAACAAAGTGTCTTAGGCTCAGGAATTAAATGTATCCGTGACAAGAGGGACATTGCAAAAAACAGTCCAATTGCCAACTTGAATCCATTCATTGACAATGATGGTATGTTAAGGGTTGGTGGACGTTTAAACAAGGCTGAGTTGAGTGAGCAAGAACAGAATCCTCTCATTATACCTGCTCGCCATCACATCACCACTTTGCTCATACGGCACTACCATGAAGGGGTTAAGCACCAAGGTAGACACTTCACAGAGGGTGCCATAAGAGCTGCAGGCCTTTGGATTATAGGAGCATAAAGACGGATCACAGCGGTGTTCAGTGCCGCAAACTGAGAGGGAAACATCAGCAAGAGCAAATGTCAGATTTGCCAGCTGACAGGTTAAGTACTGACCCACCTTTCACTCATGTTGGTTTGGATGTCTTTGGGCCATGGATGGTAACAGTACTCGAGGTGGCCAAGCAAATAGCAAACGATGGGCAGTGCTGTTCACTTGCATGAGTGTGCGTGCAGTACACATTGAAGTAATAGAATCTATGGATGCCTCAAGTTTCATCAATGCTTTAAGACAATTCCTAGCCATCAGAGGACCAGTCAAGACACTAAGATCTGACTGTGGAACTAATTTCGTTGGAGCCTGTTGAGAGTTACAGCTTAACTCTAGACCAATCCAAGACTTTTTAGCTGAAAGGGGCTGTACATGGATTTTCAATCCTCCTCATTCTTCCCACATGGGTGGCTCATGGGAGAGAATGATAGGCATCACACGTAAAATATTGGACTCTATGCTAATGGACTTTAATTCCACAAGACTTACCCACGAGATTCTAACCACCTTCCTGGCAGAGGCATCTGTCATAAATAATTCAAGACCACTTGTTCCAGTGTCCAAAGATCCAGAGACCCCAACTATCCTTACCCCAGCTACTCTTCTTACCCAGAAGCTTGAGTCTGTTCCTGTTCCACCTGGAAACTATAAAGCAGGAAATCTGTGCTATAACCAGTGGAAGCGAGCACAACACCTCGCCAATTGCTTCTGGAATCATTGGAAGATGAAGTATCTTTCTACTCTGCAAGGACGCAGGAAATAGCAATGGCTGAACCTTAACATACAAGTTGGAGATCTTGTTCTGCTTAAGGACCAGCAAGCTGAAAGAATCGAATGGCCCATGAGACTTATTGTAGGGAGCGTTCCTAGTGATGACGGTAAGGTACGTAAGGTGGAGATGAAAGTTTCAAGACAAGGGACTGTAAAGTCTTTAATCAGACCTATCACTGAACTTATCCTGCTCTTACCCTTTGGAGAATGAACTTGTTTATCTACGCTGCTGGATCCTACCTGTGACTTCAAGAAGAAAGTGTCTTGAACTTTAGTTGACATAACTTTAAGCCTTAAATTAAGAGTTATTGTTATGTTCTTTTTATGTCTTTCAGGTCTTTAAGACATCTAGCAAATTACAATGTTTGTTATTTGCAGTTGCATAACTACTGTTCTGATGTATATAGTGACATTTACCATGCCAGACGGGAAGTGTGCTGCCCCAACGGGGCATAGAATTATATAGATTGTTCCTTAACCATTTTCTATGGACTTTTATATTTAGTTCACATGCTGCCATCTAGTGACCTTTTGTGGTAATGCACTTGTTTCCTATGTTCTTTTTCCCTTATGTTATGACATACTTCCTTTGTATGTAATGCTCCACCCTTCTTCCTGTGATTGTACTTCCTGTGTTATGTATGCAGCTAACAAGCCACATGTAGCAGGGCACATGTATTCTGCATAGTAAGCTACAGACAATATCATCTTTTGACTGCATAAATATTACAACCTATTCATCTGTTTGTATCCTGTCATCTGCTGTAACCTGATGTTCAGAATAAAAGCACCTTTGTGGATGGAATCAGTATTTGGTGGGTTCAAACTATCTGATGAGGATTGTCCTCAGTGATTATATCTTATACGGGCCAGGCATAGAGGTCTCACAAGGGATAAATCGATTCACAACAATCGGAGTCAGAATACTATGGGCACATACAAACTAGGCAGTGTCCATGAGCCTGTATGTAGCCAGAGCCAGTGAACCTGGATGCAAACTGTATCCCCAGCTCCGTTTGAAGCACAGCTGCAGTTCAAAGGAAGGCGAACAGTGAGGAGTGCTTCCCATGCACAAGCCATATGGTATGCAGTGAATTAACCACTTGACGTCCGCGCTATAGCCGAAAGATGGCTACAGCACGGATCACAAATGCCGGGAGGGCGTCATGTACGTCCTCCCGTTCTCGCGCCACACTCTGTGATTGCAGAGTTTTTGGTACTCGGCTGATCGCAGGGTAAAGGGTCAATCACAGTGGGCCCTATCTATCAGTACTGCTAATCAGTGCCCACCAGTGCCTCATCATCAGTGCCATCTATCAGTGCCCATCAGTGAAGGAGAAAAATTACCTGTTTACAAAATATGAAAAAAAAATTTGTTTTTTTATCAAAATCAAAAAAACAGTGGTGATTAAATACCACCAAAAGAAAGCTCTATTTGTGTAAAAAAAATGATAAAAAATGTATTTGTGTATAGTGTTGCATGACTGAGTAATTGTCATTCAAAGTGTGAGAATGCTGAAAGCTGGAAATTCGCCTGGTCAGGAAGGGAGTATAAGTGTCCAGTAAGCGGGTCCCAGAAGGCAGAGGGGGGAAGGGGGGGCCAGACATGACATAGATTGCAGTGCGGCAATCTTACAAGGAAGTGGGAGCGGGTACCTGTCAAGACCAGGTACCCGCTTCCCCTACCCCCCAAAAAGTGTCAAATGTGGCAGTGGAGGGGGGAGGGTGCGAACAAGCGGAGCCCTGCTTTAATGTCATGCCAGTGACTTGAAGCAGGGGTCCACCTATCGTTTTTTTTTTTGGAGTTCATTCACAAACTTTTCTTCTCATGATTATCTACTCACATGTTCTGTGTAATAAGTCCGCCTGTGTCCGATTTCGTTGTAAAGAATAACTTATAAAATTCACTGAAGGCGGTTTCCATCTTCATTGTGGGCATTTGAAGCCCACAAGCATGTATTTCCTGGATGCGGTGAATGCTGTGCTCCCAGCATTCACCGAGATGTTGTGATGACGCTGTTGCACAATGCATGCTGGGAAGCCTGAGACTAGCTCCCAGGGGACTGTGGGAGGTCTGGGAGAGGCTAGAAACACGCCTACTCCCATGGGAGGAAAACCAGGAAGTGCTAAGAAGATTAGAAAAAAAAAGGTAATTACGGCGATTTAAATTTTTTTACACAGCATGTCAGCATCTAGGCAAGGAAGAGAATGCATAGAGATAATGTTCAAAATTTGGGTGGAATCCCGCTTTGAAGTGGTTGTAAATGTCAGACATGAAATCTGAACATAAAACATGTTTCCATAGTGTTTAGTCTCTCGAAAGCACTAAGTGCCATTTCTCTCTGCTGTCTAGTTCCTCTGTTATCAGCGTGCATCACTTCTGACAAGTTTTCCTGACCCCAAGTGAAAAAAGGTGACAGGGGAGGGGTCAATCTGTGATTGACCGCCTCAGCTCTGTTCCTGTGTGCTCTGTGAAGGGGGGTGTCGCTTCCTTCCTTCAAATCAGCTCTCAGAGCTCTTGTACAGTGTGCAACTGTGGCTCTCTGCCCCCTGATTTGCGAGTCTGTGAAAAATCCTTTTGATCTGAGTTTTACAAGGATGTACAGGACAAATTGCTGCAAATAAACAGGTACAACTTAGGTAGGAGGATTTGTTTCACCTCTGTGAATCACCTGAGGCCAGTCACTTCACTGGGTCTCGGTAAGGGTTTACTATCCAGCAACTCTATTCAAAAGCTAGCATGTTCCCATCTCTTAGGCTTCACTCACACTAGGGGGCAGTAAAACCAGGTATATGAGTTACGATTTTACACCCTCACTCAACTGCCCAACTGAACCAGGGCATTAAGCTGCTCAGGGCTGTACACATGCTGAGCATGAGCATTACAGCCACAACCAATGCAAGGCTATGGGGCTGTGCTGCGACTGCTTGCAATGCATGTGGCTGCTCAGCATTTACATGTTTAAATCAGGTGGTAAGGAGGCGACATAACTGCTGAGAAACATAGGCTCAGTCAAGACCAACTTAAAAAAAATATACCTTGCCAAAAGATGACTTAGAGGCTGATAAACTTGGAAAAGGGCAAGGCCCAGAAATGTTCAAATCTAAAAAAAACTGTGGGAGACACAGTTCTACTGTGAGCACATGTAAACATAACCTGACATAGTCCAAGAGGCCTGTCCTTACCATCAGTGCCACATTGGCACGAGACTTACCAAAAATTAATCTTGTGGGCACAACCCATTAAAGCAATGTTAATTGTTGGCAAGATCCAACTGCTAATAAAGCTGCAATAAATGATCACAGAGCGAGTGGGTGGGCAACTTGGTTGAAGGCTCAGCATAGCTCCACCCCTTCACATCACGTGTGCGCAGTCTATTGCATTAGAGTATGCACCCCAAGCTCAAACACACATGCCTTTCTCTGCAGCCTCAGCTGCACTGGACAGTGAATGAATAGGAAGTGCTCTGTGCTGAACCAGTTCCTGTTGTTTCACAAACTGAAGCATGGTAAACGCAGTTTACTATGCTTCAGTTATGAATGCACACAGTGAGTGAGTGTGTTCACTGTGTTCATTTAGAAAAGGAAGGTGCTGGTGAATGACATATTTACTAGCCCAGGGCCGTCTTTAATATTGATTTAAAGGAGGCCCCAGTAAATGATCGGTGCTAACTGGTCTTCAGCTGTGTCCCTGTTACTCTGAACTTGTGTTATTCTGCCTGATTCCCGTTGCTGACCTTGGCTCCTGTTTACCCGGCTCTGAACTCTGTCATACCTGATCTATGGTTCCTGATCCCGGCTTCTCATCTGACCCATCTCTGCCTGATGTTCCAGTACCCTGCTGCCCGCCTGTTGACAAACCCGGCTTCCCATCTGACCCGTCTCTGCCTGATGTTTCCGTACCCTGCTGCCCGCCTGTTGACGAACCCGGCTATCCCTGTGACCTGGCCCTGGTGCCCAGCTCGGCCCAGCACAACTATCCGAGTGCCTGCAACTACAGTCCTGCGACCAACTGCGACTTCCTGCTCTGCAATTACAGTCCTGCGACCAGCTGCAACTTCCTGCTCTGCAACTACAGTCCTGCAACCAGCTGCGACTTCCTGCTCTGCAACTACAGTCCTGCAACCAGCTGCGACTTCCTGCTCTGCAACTACAGTCCTGCGACCAGCTGTGACTTCCTGCAACAGGGTTCCTGGTTCCCACCTGCAGGCACTCGTGTGCCTCCTGTTAGTTGGCTCCTTCTGTTTCACTCTCAGCAGGACCTGGACTGGAGATACAAGAGAGGCCGACCTCATCAATTCAGTCTCCCTTCAGGTACGTGACAGAAACACAATAAATAGCAGCTAGACTCAAAATCAGTTTACTGAATCAGATCAGGCAGCTATTGTGATTGGTTGCCAGAGGTTACAGTGTATCATTGGCAAAAACAAAGGTGAAAGCTGCGCTCAAGGTGAAACATAAATAATATATATACAGTGTAGTGAAATCCAAGCAGCCAGCATCGAGATCTAGTCTCCAAATCCCTCCAAAGATGATAATACAAAAGAGATGCGGCGCTAAAACATATTATGAACCTGTGAAATAAGTTAATGAAATAATCAAGGCTAATAGTGCAAAGTGAATATAAACAATATTATACTCTAATATCCCAAAATTAATTGAAGACAAATATTGAAATAGATAAATGCATAGAGTCCAAAACCAAAGAAAAAGTCCGTGATAAATCAAGGAAAAGGGCCACAACAAAGATGAAGGTGCAGTGGGGATAATCTTCTGTGGTTCCTCACACCCTAGGTGGTATATCAGATGTGCTTACCAGATCCCATTGACCGCTATTACAGCAGTCAAAAACGGCACAGGGAAATTATAGGGATCCCCACAACCTCAGCTTAATGGTACCGATGGGCGACAGATGGTATCTCAGGATTCAAAGAGAAAAAAACAATCCATCGCGTAATACAGTCTGCACAATCGTTTTATTAGAAGAGGAATTGCACTTACAAAGCTTCCATGTAGTGATCAGCATATCGCGTACAAATAACAATCAGTCAGCGTCTCCGTCTGCTGCCTCCGCCTTCCTAGTTCGTGTACAGCCCTACACAAGGACGGACGTGGTGACGTCGTAGGCTCCTCCCTACGCGTTTCGTCACAAGCGGACGTCGTCTGGGGATTGGCCAAGCTCGAGCGTCACCACGTGTGGGCATTATATACACTACGGGCGCCATCTTGACTAATGGCAAAACGAAATTTAGCATTGGAAAGAGGCCTGGCTGTATTAGATGCCGGCCATTAGTGAGTAGGAGCAAGCGGAGGAAGATCGAAAAAAGGGGAAGGAAAGAAACGCCATCTTGTGGCCAAAAAGAATACCAATACAAGACGGAAATGAATCTCTAATGGCGAGAACAAACTAAGAAGGGGTACAGCAGACGGCAGACCCAATACAACATTTGTAAAGCATATAAAGTGCAATATATATAAAATACTGATAAAAGGTCTAAAACCTCAGAGGCAATAGAATAAAATTAATATTCCCATATGGATAAAAAGAGAAAAATGGGACAATTAAAATGAATATTCAAAAATTTAAAAAAATATAATTTTTTTTTTTAAATACTCAGGAGTTGTTTATAAAACAGTTAATATCCCAGTCAACGTTTAACCCATGGGGTACAAAAGATCTCATGTGAAAGATCCACCTAGTCTCAAGCCTAGATAGTGATCTGACCTTATTTGTCCCTCTCCAGTGTGGATTTATTTTGTCAATTGCCATAAAGAGGGTCCCATCCGGTTTCTTATCATGGTATTTGGCATAATGCCTGGATAGATTATGCTTTGGGTAACCCCGTTTAATATTGGCAATATGCTCCGATAATCGCACATGCAACTCACGTTTGGTTCGACCGATGTACTGTTTGGAGCATGGGCACTGAATAAGATAGACGACATATTTAGTAGTACATGTGATGAAGGATTGTATGTCATATATCTTATTCGTGACGGAGGATTGAAAAGTCTCACACTTTCTACCAGTGAGGATGTTTATTTGACAGATCTTACACTTATGACAGGGGTAAAAACCCTTCATACTGTGGAAAAAAGAGATAGTCGCAGGGGGATCTATCACATTTCTAGCGATGCTATGTCGCAAGGAAGGTGCACCCCTATAAATCACTACAGGTCTATCAGGAATGATAGGCCCTAGGACCTTATCATTCCTGAGTATATTCCAATACTTTTGAAGAATTCTTTTGACAGAAAAATGTTGGCTGGAATAACCTGTGATCATGGACCAACTAAACCTATTGTCGCATACGGGACTATGATCAACTTCCCTGTGCAACATAAGTGCCCTGTCCATATTAGCAACCTGAGAAATAGTGGCCTCAACCTCATCCTTAGAGTAGCCCTTTTCCAGGAAACGCTGCTTAAGTACCTGAGCTTGTTGGTAGTACTCCATAACCTCAGTGCAATTACGCCTAATCCGCTGGAATTGTCCCCGAGGGACAGCTCTTAACCAGGCTGGATGATGGCAGCTGGAAAGCGGAATATAGGCGTTTCTATCTGTCGCTTTAAAATATGTATTAGTAATAAGGCGACCATTCCTGACCAGGATGTTAAGGTCAAGGAAATGAATTCCTATATCACTAATTTCAAACTGAAGTGAAATACCTCTGTCATTCTGGTTCAATGATGTGAAAAATTCCTCCAGTGAAGACTGGTCACCATCCCACACCAGCAAGACATCGTCTATGTACCTTTTCCATAAACGCAACTGCACTGGGGGATTCCTGTCAATGACCTCACTCTCCCACCTGGCCATAAATAAATTGGCCAGGCTGGGCGCAAATTTAGCGCCCATGGCCACACCACAAATCTGTAAATAAAAAACACCCCCAAACCAAAAATAATTATGGCCTGCCGCAAATTTCAAAAGTGACAGAATGAAATGTTTTTGGGGCTGAGGCAGGGAGGATTCTTGGTCAAGATAATAACTGACAGCCTCCAACCCATGTTGGTGTGAGATGTTGGTATACAGAGAAGCTACATCCGCCGTGGCAAGGATGTAGCTCTCCTTCCACTCCAGGTTTTCCAAGAGATTGATAACCTGGGTGGTATCTCTCAAATATGCTGGAGTGGCTGTCACTAGAGGTTGTAAAAAATTATCAACATACCTTCCAATCCTGGCCGTAACCGAGTCTAACCCGCTAATGATCGGGCGGCCAGGAGGATTGGAGAGGCTTTTATGTATTTTAGGTAGAAAATACATAACCGGAATCCTTGGGGCAGAGGGGACCAGATATGCCCTTTCTTTTTTATTTATAATACCCCCTTCAAAACCTCCATCTACCAAGGTCTGGAGTTCCCTTTTAAACTTAGTTGTGGGGTTGGCAGCCAAAGGCAAATACGTAGCCCGGTCTGAAAGGAGCCTATTCATTTCATCTAAATACTGAGTTTTGCTGAGAATGACAACACCTCCCCCTTTATCCGCTGGACGTATGACAATGTCATTTCGTTCACAGATTTTAGATAAATGGTGCTGGAAATCCCCTTGTTGATTACGGGGGCAGTTGAGTGCTATCAAATCCTTAATAACCATTTCTTTGAACACCTGTATAGAGGGAGCAATGGGACCTGGGGGGTTGAATAAAGAGGCATTTGATAAGTTAGTATGTCTAATAGAGGTCTCATTCCTCTGATTAGGTAAACTGGAAAGTGGGTTAGTTATTCCATTCGTAGCAATGGAAGGTCTATTAACAAAGGATGAACCTTGGTTAATAATCGGATTTAAAACGAAATGCCTCTTGATGCTCAGTTTTCTTATGAACTTATGCACATCAATGAACGTTTCAAATTTGTTCAATCTGCGAGGGGGGGCGAATTTCAGGCCCTGGCTTAATACTCTTTGTTCGCCTGCGGAAAGCTGGACAGTACTTAAATTGAATACCCCGCTAACATACCCCGAAAAGAAGACAATAAATGTTAGCGGGGTATTCAATTTAAGTACTGTCCAGCTTTCCGCAGGCGAACAAAGAGTATTAAGCCAGGGCCTGAAATTCGCCCCCCCTCGCAGATTGAACAAATTTGAAACGTTCATTGATGTGCATAAGTTCATAAGAAAACTGAGCATCAAGAGGCATTTCGTTTTAAATCCGATTATTAACCAAGGTTCATCCTTTGTTAATAGACCTTCCATTGCTACGAATGGAATAACTAACCCACTTTCCAGTTTACCTAATCAGAGGAATGAGACCTCTATTAGACATACTAACTTATCAAATGCCTCTTTATTCAACCCCCCAGGTCCCATTGCTCCCTCTATACAGGTGTTCAAAGAAATGGTTATTAAGGATTTGATAGCACTCAACTGCCCCCGTAATCAACAAGGGGATTTCCAGCACCATTTATCTAAAATCTGTGAACGAAATGACATTGTCATACGTCCAGCGGATAAAGGGGGAGGTGTTGTCATTCTCAGCAAAACTCAGTATTTAGATGAAATGAATAGGCTCCTTTCAGACCGGGCTACGTATTTGCCTTTGGCTGCCAACCCCACAACTAAGTTTAAAAGGGAACTCCAGACCTTGGTAGATGGAGGTTTTGAAGGGGGTATTATAAATAAAAAAGAAAGGGCATATCTGGTCCCCTCTGCCCCAAGGATTCCGGTTATGCATTTTCTACCTTAAATACATAAAAGCCTCTCCAATCCTCCTGGCCGCCCGATCATTAGCGGGTTAGACTCGGTTACGGCCAGGATTGGAAGGTATGTTGATAATTTTTTACAACCTCTAGTGACAGCCACTCCAGCATATTTGAGAGATACCACCCAGGTTATCAATCTCTTGGAAAACCTGGAGTGGAAGGAGAGCTACATCCTTGCCACGGCGGATGTAGCTTCTCTGTATACCAACATCTCACACCAACATGGGTTGGAGGCTGTCAGTTATTATCTTGACCAAGAATCCTCCCTGCCTCAGCCCCAAAAACATTTCATTCTGTCACTTTTGAAATTTGCGGCAGGCCATAATTATTTTTGGTTTGGGGGTGTTTTTTATTTACAGATTTGTGGTGTGGCCATGGGCGCTAAATTTGCGCCCAGCCTGGCCAATTTATTTATGGCCAGGTGGGAGAGTGAGGTCATTGACAGGAATCCCCCAGTGCAGTTGCGTTTATGGAAAAGGTACATAGACGATGTCTTGCTGGTGTGGGATGGTGACCAGTCTTCACTGGAGGAATTTTTCACATCATTGAACCAGAATGACAGAGGTATTTCACTTCAGTTTGAAATTAGTGATATAGGAATTCATTTCCTTGACCTTAACATCCTGGTCAGGAATGGTCGCCTTATTACTAATATATATTTTAAAGCGACAGATAGAAACGCCTATATTCCGCTTTCCAGCTGCCATCATCCAGCCTGGTTAAGAGCTGTCCCTCGGGGACAATTCCAGCGGATTAGGCGTAATTGCACTGAGGTTATGGAGTACTACCAACAAGCTCAGGTACTTAAGCAGCGTTTCCTGGAAAAGGGCTACTCTAAGGATGAGGTTGAGGCCACTATTTCTCAGGTTGCTAATATGGACAGGGCACTTATGTTGCACAGGGAAGTTGATCATAGTCCCGTATGTGACAATAGGTTTAGTTGGTCCATGATCACAGGTTATTCCAGCCAACATTTTTCTGTCAAAAGAATTCTTCAAAAGTATTGGAATATACTCAGGAATGATAAGGTCCTAGGGCCTATCATTCCTGATAGACCTGTAGTGATTTATAGGGGTGCACCTTCCTTGCGACATAGCATCGCTAGAAATGTGATAGATCCCCCTGCGACTATCTCTTTTTTCCACAGTATGAAGGGTTTTTACCCCTGTCATAAGTGTAAGATCTGTCAAATAAACATCCTCACTGGTAGAAAATGTGAGACTTTTCAATCCTCCGTCACAAATAAGATATATGACATACAATCCTTCATCACATGTACTACTAAATATGTCGTCTATCTTATTCAGTGCCCATGCTCCAAACAGTACATCGGTCGAACCGAACGTGAGTTGCATGTGCGATTATCGGAGCATATTGCCAATATTAAACGGGGTTACCCAAAGCATAATCTATCCAGGCATTATGCCAAATACCATGATAAGAAACCGGATGGGACCCTCTTTATGGCAATTGACAAAATAAATCCACACTGGAGAGGGACAAATAAGGTCAGATCACTATCTAGGCTTGAGACTAG
The DNA here is from genome assembly GCA_037952835.1 of Lithobates septentrionalis. Classification (NCBI taxonomy): domain Eukaryota; kingdom Metazoa; phylum Chordata; class Amphibia; order Anura; family Ranidae; genus Lithobates; species Lithobates septentrionalis. The sequence continues at coordinate 68,528 of JBBDGP010002466.1, read as the reverse complement.
GTGGATCTTTAACATGAGATCTTTTGTACCCCATGGGTTAAACGTTGACTGGGATATTAACTGTTTTATAAACAACTCCTGAGTATTTTAAAAAAAAATTTATATTTTTTTAAATTTTTGAATATTAATTTTAATTGTCCCATTTTTCTCTTTTTATCCATATGGGAATATTAATTTTATTCTATTGCCTCTGAGGTTTTAGACTTTTTATCAGTATTTTATATATATTGCACTTTATATGCTTTACAAATGTTGTATTGGGTCTGCCGTCTGCTGTACCCCTTCTTAGTTTGTTCTCGCCATTAGAGATTCATTTCCGTCTTGTATTGGTATTCTTTTTGGCCACAAGATGGCGTTTCTTTCCTTCCCCTTTTTTCGATCTTCCTCCGCTTGCTCCTACTCACTAATGGCCGGCATCTAATACAGCCGGGCCTCTTTCCAATGCTAAATTTCGTTTTGCCATTAGTCAAGATGGCGCCCGTAGTGTATATAATGCCCACACGTGGTGACGCTCGAGCTTGGCCAATCCCCAGACGACGTCCGCTTGTGACGAAACGCGTAGGGAGGAGCCTACGACGTCACCACGTCCGTCCTTGTGTAGGGCTGTACACGAACTAGGAAGGCGGAGGCAGCAGACGGAGACGCTGACTGATTGTTATTTGTACGCGATATGCTGATCACTACATGGAAGCTTTGTAAGTGCAATTCCTCTTCTAATAAAACGATTGTGCAGACTGTATTACGCGATGGATTGTTTTTTTCTCTTTGAATCCTGAGATACCATCTGTCGCCCATCGGTACCATTAAGCTGAGGTTGTGGGGATCCCTATAATTTCCCTGTGCCGTTTTTGACTGCTGTAATAGCGGTCAATGGGATCTGGTAAGCACATCTGATATACCACCTAGGGTGTGAGGAACCACAGAAGATTATCCCCACTGCACCTTCATCTTTGTTGTGGCCCTTTCTGGCACTTTTCCTTGATTTATCACGGACTTTTTCTTTGGTTTTGGACTCTATGCATTTATCTATTTCAATATTTGTCTTCAATTAATTTTGGGATATTAGAGTATAATATTGTTTATATTCACTTTGCACTATTAGCCTTGATTAATTCATTAACTTATTTCACAGGTTCATAATATGTTTTAGCGCCGCATCTCTTTTGTATTATCATCTACAGTGTATCATTACCGCTCACTGACTGGCTGCTAGAGGTTACAGCACACATTATGGCTCACTGATTATTTGCTAGAGGTTACAGCACGTGACTTCTGCTTGTTGATTGGTTGCTAGAGATTACTGTACATCAATACTGCTTACTGATTGTTTGCTAGAGGTTACTGGACATCCTTACCACTCACTAATTGGTTTCTAGAGGTTACTGCACATTATTACTGCTCACTGATTGGTTTCTCCTCAGTGGCAAGGCTGGGGGGGGGGGTGATCAGTTGCAATGCTGGGGGCTTGATGGGATCAGTGGCAGTGGTGGGGGGATGGGATAAGTTAGGAGGCAGTACACTGTGGCAAATTCTGAATCATGTAGAGCAAAGCTGGAAATCTTTGGCAAGTATATAGTGCAGGATTCTACACTGACCATCAATGTGAGGGGAGATTTACACTGACCACCACTGTGAGGGGGAATTTGCGCTGACCACCATGTAATGGGAGATTTTATGCCACCCACCAATATAAAGAGGGATCTATACACTAACACCAATGTAATAGGAGCATTTACACCAACCACCAGTGTAAGGGGGAATATACAATGACCTCCATGTAAGGGGGAATTTACATTGACAACCATTATCGAGGAGATTTGTACTGACCACCGATGCAAGGTGACACTTCTACACCGACCACCGATGTTAGGGGGAATTTAATACTGACCACCAATGTAAAATGTGATTTACACTGACCACCAGTGTAAGGGAAATTCTGCACTTACCACCAATGTAAAGGGAAATTTACACTGATCACCAATGTCATGAAGAATTTACACTGACAACCAATGTAAGGGGAACCTTCACACTGGCTAATAGTGTGAATGAAAGGATTGTACACCAAGCCCCAATGTAATGAGAAGATTTACACTGACCACCAATGTAACTGAAACATTAAGCCTGCGTTCACATTTGCGTGTCAGAAACGCATGCAAAATTGATTTCCTGACACCACAGAAACGTGCTGCCCTTTAGCAGATACACAGCAGTGGCAATAATTGTTAATAACACCCTCACGCATCTGCTGAGATGTGCATTTTCACATCCATCAAAATTCACGGTGCTGTGGCACCATGTTATGTTGAAAAAGGCTTCCACCTCCAATTTGCTTACCTTTGCAGAACAGGCTGCATGCCCCTTTACCTCCTGAGTGGGCAGCATTCAGCAGAAGTGATGGTGGATATGACCTCAGGGGTGGCATGATATACATATGAATGCCATCTCTATTTACATATTAATGCCGTTGGTCCCTGGCTATTTACATATTAATGCAGGTTATTTGCATGTAAACACAGGATCTGCAGGTGAGTCATCTGTACACGGCAATAGGGCAGAGCTGGGCAGTAATAGTAACAGAACTCCACACTGAGATATCGGGACACAGCACGGGACTAAAACTTCATGGAACAAGGGAATTTAAACTGGGATAGTTGGCAAGTATGAGGCAGCTGCTTTGGGCTCCACAACAATGATGGGGCCCAAGGCAGCTGACCCTTTTGCCCTGCCTTAAATATGGGTCTGTACTAGCTCCTTCCCACACTCTCCATCTTGAAACATTCCCTGCAGCAGCTGGAGGGAGTAGTAGGTAGCCAGCAACACTGCAGGGCCAACACAGGAAAAGCCCAGGCAGTAGGGGGAATTGGAACTGCATGTAATGATTTGGATGTGCCCAGGCACACCTGACACACACCCCTGCACACGCCTATGCTTGTATCTAATCCTGATGGAGCCACTTAACTTCCCTGCATTTAGTCACGCCAACTCAATAGCCAATCTTCCATCAGTCAAGGCTGCCTCTCCATCCGCTCTATACCTCTTCCCTTGGCCAGCTAATAAGCTCTCATGCCTTCCAATACCACCTCTACGCCGATGACACCCAGATCTATCTCTCCACTCCTCAACTCACCCCCTCGATTTCCTCACGGAACTTAAACTTTTTTTTTCACAATAGAACGGAACTTACTGAATGACATATCGGTATGGATGTCACACCACTTTCTCAAATTCAATCTTTCTAAAACTGAGTTTGTAATATTTCCTCCTTCCCGGTCCCCCCTTATGACTTTACCATTAAGATCAACAGCACAACCATTGGTCCCTCCACATATGCCAGGGTGCTGGGTGTAATCCTTGACTCTGACCTCTCCTTTAGCCCCCACATCCAATCACTGGCTAAATCCTGCCACCTTAACCTCCAGAACATCTCCAGAATTCGACCCTTCCTGATTAATGACACCACAAAGCAACGTATTCATTTCTTGATTATTTCCCGCCTTGACTACTGCAACTCTCTCCTTAATGGCCTACCCTTACACAGGCTATCCCCCCTTCAGTCTATTATGAATGCTGCTGCTAGACTAATACACCTCACTAATCGATCCGTGACTGCTGTACCTCTCTGCCAATCCCTTCACTGGCTTCCCCTACCCCACCGTACAAAATTCAAAATGCTAACCACAACATACAAGGCCATCCACAACATCGCCCCTCAGCTACATCACCAACCTCATCTGCAGATATTGCTCAAATCGTCCCCTCCGCTCCTCCCAGGACCTCCTGCTCTCTAGCTCCCTTGTTACCTCCTCTCATGCTCGCCTTCAGGACTTCTCCAGAGCCTCTCCCATCCTCTGGAACTCCCTGCCCCATTCAGCCCCTAACATGTCCACCTTTAGGAGATCCCTGAAAACTCACTTATTCAGGGAAGCCTATCCCACACCCACCTAACAGCTGTCCCTGAGCCACCCCCATCATTCCCAGCATCTATTACCTTTTGTACCACCACCCCCTCCCTTTAGAATGTAAGCTCTACGAGCAAGGCCCTCCTGTCCCTTCTGTATTGTACTATACTGTAATTGTGCTGTCCCCCCTCTACATTGTAAAGCGCTGCGCAAACTGTTGGCACTATATAAATCATGTATAATAATAATAATAAGGCCTCATGAACACTTCAGGTCATAAATGTCTGTTTTACAGGTGTAGCGATACCCCCGTAAGGGCTGCTAATAGACTCTGTACCCCACTGATTACCTCGACTCTGCAAATCCTCTATTAACTCCGACACCCTGGGTTCAATCATAATACCAACTGTATTAGTAAGTAGAGACTCATACAGTATTAAAGAAACAGTTCAAGTATGTTTACTGTATTAGTAAGAACACAAAAATAGGTATATCTCAACTTTGTCAGCTAATAAGAAAATACTCTTACAAACAGATATTTTATCTATACTTATCAGAAATGCAATATAATGGTGCAAAGTTCCTTTAAATGTAAATGAGCACAAATAACCCAATCACAGAAACCTACATGAACAGGTTAACGGAAGGGTAAACAACTAGCACTATATCTTCTGTGTCAGGTTTCTCCTTTCTGCCTCCTAAACTCACAGGCCACTAAATCTTACACAGTATAAAGAAGCAATATACAGACTACTATATTCAAATTGGCTGGCTCCCTTTAGATGAAGTTCAATGCAATTAAAGCAGATGAGGGAAAAGGATAACAAAAGGTAAAAGGGTGTTCCTTGAAGTCCAGATGTCTTCAACTAGCCTCGTTGTGTTGTAACTAACGTGATCCTTGATAACAGGGTATGGCAAATTTAGCAGAACTTTAGGTTATCCTGGTTGTATTGAAACCTCCTTTGATATGATCCTAATAGTGTTAGCCAGTATAGCTACTAGAATCAATAATGTGAACTGGGCATAGATGTCTGCTTTCAGTGTTCATTATAAAATAAGAACTGACCTTAGTGGAACTACAAGTACCACCACCTGGTGGAAGGAAGCTCTTCCTGGTGGAAGGAAGCTCTGCAATCTCATGCTGTTTGTATCTCTTATAACTTGGAGACCTGATCATATGGATTTCGGAGATGGTTTTAAAGCTTTCTTATGAGGATATCCAGAGTGAACAGACCACAGGATGTTAATTGAGGCATGATAACCTCCGGGTTCTGATTCGGATACAAGATATCTGTATGATTATCAGCTATACGGGGATGGAGCACACCCTGATGGTCATCATATAACACAGCAGAGAAGCGTCCAACTATTTTAATGCTGATTATCCATGGATTGGAGGTGAGAGTTCTGTGAGCTCATTTGTGGCTATCTCATATTTGTCCTCTTCATTATTTATTTTGTGGGCTATTATATATGCACCATCACCGCATTTTGGGACTATTTCAATTGAGCTGATCACCCAATAAGAAAAGAACTTACATATTATATGAACTTTCTTTATTAGTCATCACCATTTCATTTGTCCCATTACTTTGTTTGTCATACCATTAATGTTTTTTTATTTACACCTTTATTTATCACTCACTGGTTCACATTTACCTTTGGTTCACATCGTTTATGATTTATGTAGCACCAATTTACTGTGGCGCGAGATCACCTTTATATTCATTTTCTATATGTGTTTGTGACACTATTAGATCTTGCTGCGGACAGCATATATATTGCACGTTATTGGTATTTTACTTACACGTTTGATACGTACATTATTTATTATCATTTATTTAGTTTTTATTTGTAACACACTATAGTAGCGCGAAGGCTCCTTTAGTTATATATTGCAATTAGTATTCCTAGTTTTTTCCTTCTTTTGCTAACGAATATAGTTATGAATGATTATTACAGAGTAATGTCTGTTATTCGGTAAAGTTACATGTATTGAACATTTAAGTTACCTATTTGTTGTATGTTGTTTTTTAAATGTTTTTTTTTTTTTTTTTTTTTTTTTTTAGGTGACTAAAAAGTGGTAATTATTTATGTTCATTCTTTAATCATACTACACTATTATGCAGGGTTCAACGTACTTAGCACAATGGCTTGGTGGTCTGCTCAGATGTCTCCACAGCACTCACGGTATGAGTTCAAATCCCAGCCAACCTACCATTCACCAGCTGTGTTTATTTTTCCAGTGCACAAGCGAAATAAAATAAACAAACAAAAAAATGAAAACTGGCCATTAGCTAGTGTGTGGTGTTTGAAATTCCATACCATAATATTATTGAATACTTACATACCATTGCATGCATTTGAAGAGTTAATATAATAGAATCAGCCAAATTAAAGTGCATTGGCTAATTGGCATTCGCCTGTTTTCAGCATATGCTGCTTTGGCTAATTGGCATTCGCCTTTTTTTTCACCAATGCAATCTTTTAGCATCTCTCTGTGGGATTTGAACCCATGAGTCCTTCAAAGCCTGAGCTTTTCAAGGTAGAAGCACTGACCACTAGCCTATTGGGCTTAGCACAATCATACATAGAAAATACATTTACTAGTGTTTGATGTTTCTTCTTCCCGAGCCGTCTTCTCCAGTTGCTGTGTTCTTCCGCGCAGCCGGTTACCCGCTAATGATAAAAAAAGCTGCTCTTCTGTGGCGGTCTTCTGTGGCCATCTGATGACATCACCCGGAGAGCCCACCCCATGTAAGAAATGCCACACAGCCCGTGACCACACAGTGGAGGAAGGCTGCCACAGAAGAAGAGCGGCTTTTTTTTATTAGTGGGTAACCAGCGGTGTGGAAGAACACAGCATATGGAGAAGACGGCGGCGGCAGGAGACTAGGCTCTGGGAGAAGACAGCTCAGGGAGAAGATGGCGGTGGGAGAGACAGCGGCAGGAGAAGATGGTTTAGGGAAGAAGACAGCTTGGAGCTATTTTACACTGCTTTTTTTGGTGAACGGGTAGGGGTACGCTGTACCCCATACCCATTCACATGGGGGGCAGGATCTGGAGCCCCCCTTGTTAAAGGGGGCTTCCAGATTCCAATAAACCCCCTGCCCGCAGTCCGATTCTGTTTGATGTATGATTCTATACAATAATATTTTGCCTTTTCAGGCATTAATATTATAGTAACAACCATGCTCATGCTGATGTGGTATTGGCTAATAGGCGTTTGCCTCTTTTCAGCATATGCTGCTGAGTACAATGCAAGTTTCAGTAGGTGATACCATCTGTGTGATTTTTAGCCATTTGAGCACAATTATATTGCGAACATACGTTTACTAGTGTTTGATGGTGGGACTACTTTATATTCTAGGTATAACAGTACTCAGCACAGTGACTTTAGCAACCTGAAAGTCACGCGGTTTTGATACCACTTTAAGCAATGCCTGTGTAATCTTGAGGTCTATGGACGCAGGAGTAGCAGGGAAAGTCACTCAATTTTCCCACAATTTTGCGTCTGCAATTTTGCTGCGATTTCAGGGAATTCCTGTGTAAACTTGAGGTCTGTGGACCTCAACTCGCATAAAAGTTGGACCAAAGTAGTACAGGGACTACTTTGAAGTCGGTGTGACTTGAAGTCACACAGATATGAATAGTACTCATTGAAAATCATGGGGTATGACTTGTCATGCGACTCTGATGTCCAAAGTCGCAGGAAAAGTTGCACAAATGTGAAAGGGGCCTCAGCCCAACTTTGTGAGTGATTTCAGAGACATCAGTGCACTTTCCTTTCACTATGTCTAGTGAAATCGCATAGGTCCCAACTGTCCCCGATTTGGAACAAAGTCCCTCGGTCCCTCTTTCCTCCTCATTTGTCCCTCATTTTGTTCTGATCTATATAGTTGTATATAAAATGCACTTTTTATCTTTCAAAAAGGGTTTCCCAGCGCTAAACCTTTCATGTAATTTCTAAATTGCTTTGTTTGTAAATTTCCAAAGCCAATCATAAGGAATATTATTGATAAAAAAAGCACTTAGGGGTTTAACTGATAATTCTTTTTGGGTTTTTTTTGGGAATAATTCTCCTTTAAGGAGGTGTTTTAGGGGGTGTGTCCTATGCCTACATACTTTTGCTAATAATACCCATCTCAAAAAGTTGGGAGGTAAGAAATCGCCCCCTGAAGTCACCCAAAGTAGTGCAGGAACTACTTTTGGGAATCTGTGCAGCGTCGCAGCAATTCGGACAGTTCCATTGCCATCAATAGGTGACGATTTTGCCTGCAATTTGTGAACATGGGTGAAGTTGCATAGATATGAATGGAAATCGTGGGGGGCAACTTTTCATGCCACTCTGAGGTCCAAAGCTGCATGAAAAGTCACCCAAGTGTGAAAGTAACCTAATGAGATTAATTGAGAACACCTTTGAATTAGGCCCTATTTGCATTTGTGCAACCTTAAATATGCACAGCTTTGCCATGACTTGAAGCAATGCCTGTGTAATCTTGTGGTATATGGGCCTCAAATCGCATCAAAGTCAAACCAAGGTAGTGCAGGGACGAATTTGCCCCACTTTCAGGATGCACAAGTGACAATAGGGCCAAATTCAAAGGTGTTATCCATGAATCTCATTCACACTGCTGCGACCTGAAAGTCACACTATTTTGCTGCCACTTTGCCCCAACTTCTGGGAATGCCTATATAATATAGCAACTTTTGTACCTCAAGCCGCATGAAAGTTACACCAAAGTAGTACAGAGACTACTTTGAAGTTGGTGCGACTTGAAGTAGCACAGATATGAATGGTTATCATTGAGAATCATAGGGTACAACTTGTCATACAACAAATCTGCTGGAAAAGTCAACCAAGTGTGAAACAAGCCATATATATATATATATATATATATATATATATATATATATATATATATATATATATATATATATATAATTATTATTTATTTTAATAAAAGGAGCTCTCATTTATATTTGCATAGTCCTTACTGATTTACATCAGTAGAACAAATGCAGGAAGTGATGTGTGCACATGGGACGGATGTAAATGTGTGATGATGCCAAACAAATCAATGAACCCCACCCACACCAAATCTAACTACCACATCCACCCCCACATTGAGTAAGCACATATCCTACACTTACCCATCAAACGAGCAGCACCTCCTATTTACTAAAGAGGGACCTCACCATGTCCACCTAGATGGAGATCCTGACTGGCACTTCCAGGTGATTACAATGACTAATTTCCGGGTCAGAAGGTGAAACCATGCTCTTTTGATCGCAGCTGCGAATATTTGATCGCAAACATTATTAGTATTTTTTATTCTAGTTTATTTGCAGATATGTAAATCTGTATTTCTACATATAACAATATTTGAAGGCAAACTTAAGGGAGTTTGATAAGAAATAGTGTCCCTGGGATTGCGGCAGGTGAATTACAAAGGCCCAGTTTGAGCCCTGGTTCACATTGACAGTGGGAGGAAATCGTGCGAATTCAGCTTAACTCACAATTTCATTCCTGCGTGTCAGTCCCAACTGCGGGGGGAGGGGGGATTTCAGAGACATCAGTGCAGGTTTCTGCACCGATGTCAATGTAAGTCGCACCCGATGTCACCAAAAGTAGTACAGAAACTACTTTTGGAAATTGCAGTGCCACACCAGTAATGACGGTGCAATTGCCGTCAATTTGGCATGCGATTTGACATGTCAAATCGCACCAATGTGAACAAGGGCTGACACATACAACACTGTCTATCCACCAGCTGAATTCATTGCCTGCAATTCTCCACAGCTGTTATATACAAAGACTCCACCTAAACACCTTTATCTTTTACTTGCAGGCGTGCTGAAGAGATTAGGTTTTTTGGTGCACAATTTTATCTTATAATTTCTATGGATAAGAGTAAGATATTACACTTCCCCAAAACCACCCCCCCCCCCCAAACTAATTAAAAAGAAGAAAGAAAAGAGAACAACAAACAAGCTCAATAATGTACTTTTATTTTGCCAGCAGAAACAAAATTATGTACATTTACTAGCATAAAAAAATAAATATTCTTCAGGATATACAGCGGTGATGGAAAGTATTCAGACTTAGTATTCAGACTTTCCATCCCAGTACATGCTTCCTGAGGACTGGTGCCCAGAACTTGACAGCATACTCTAGGTGCGGCCAGACCAGAGTCTTGTAAAGCGGGAGAATTATAGTTTTATCTCTGGAGTTGATCCCCTTTTTAATGCATGCCAATATTCTGTTTGCTTTGTTAGCAGCAGCTTGGCATTGTATGCCATTGCTGAGCCTATCATCTAATAGGACCCCCAGGTCCTTTTCCATCCTAGATTCCCCCCGAGGTTCTCCCCCCAGTGTATAGATTGCCTTCATATTTTTGCCACCCAAAATGCATTATTTTACATCTTTTTACATCGAACCTGATTTGCCATGTAGTTGCCCACCCCATTAATTTGTTCAGATCTTTTTGCAAGGTTTCCACATCCTGTGGAGAAGTTATTGCTCTGCTTAGCTTAGTATTGTCCGCAAATACAGAGATTGAACTGTTTACCCCATCCTCCAGGTTGTTTATGAACAAATTAAATAGGATTGGTCCCAGCACAGAACCCTGGGGGACCCCACTACCCACCCCTGATAATTCCGAGTACTCCCCATTTATCGCCACCCTCTGAACTCGCCCTTCTAGCCAGTTTTCAACCCATGTACTCACCCTATGGTCCATGCCAATGGACCTTATTTTGTACAGTAAACGTTTATGGGGAACTGTGTCAAATACTTTTGCAAAATCCAGATACACCACGTCTACGGGCCTTCCTTGATCTAGACGGCAACTCACCTCCTCATAGAAGGTTAATAGATTGGCTTGGCAAGAACGATTCTTCATGAATCCATGCTGATTACTGCTAATTATACCGTTCTCAATACTAAAATCTTGTATATATTCCCTTATCATTCCCCCAAGAGTTTACATGCTTTCGATGTTAGGCTAACTGGTCTGTAATTCCCAGGGATGTATTTTGGGCCCTTTTTAAATATTGGTGCTACATTGGCTTTTCTCCAATCAGCTGGTACCATTCCAGTCAGTAGATTGTCAGTAAAAATTAGGAACAATGGTCTGGCAATTACTTGGCTGAGTTCCCCAAGTACCCTCGGGTGCAAGCCATCTGGTCCTGATGATTTATTAACCACTTCCGGACCGCCCACTGTATATATACGTCATTTTTTTGAAGATGGATATCTCGGTAACGGCAGCAGCTGCTGCCACAACTGAGATATCCATCTTTTCAGCGGGCGGTTCCGTACACGATAATGGTGGTCTCTGCGGCAGGTTCACCGCGAGATCACCGTTATCGGCGGCGGGAGAGGTGCCACCCCCTCCCGCCGCTCTCCCGCACCCTCCGCCGCTTACCGGAGCCGTCGGTAGCGGCGGAGGCGATCGGGTCCTGTCACTTCCTCGGTATGGAGATGAGTGAGGCCAAGATGGCCCCCACCCGTCTCCATACCATGTGACGGCCGGAGCGACGTCATTACGATGGCTCCGCCCACTTCTCTTAAAGGCACAATTTTTTTGTGTCATTTTTTTTAAACGACTTTTATTTTTATTTTTTGCATTTTAGTCTAAATATGAGATCTGAGGACTTTTTGACCCCAGATCTCATATTTAAGAGGACCTGTCATGCTTTTTTCTATTACAAGGGATGTTTACATCCCTTGTAATAGGAATAAAAGTGATCCAATTTTTTTTTTTTTAAAACAGTGAAAAAATAAATAAAATAAAGTAAAATAAATAATAATAAAAAAATAAAAATTTTAAAGCGCCCTGTCCCGACGAGCTCGCGCGCAGAAGTGAACGCATACGTGAGTAGTGCCCGCATATGAAAACGGTGGTCAAACCACACATGTGAGGTATCGCCGCGACCGGTAGAGTGAGAGCAATAATTCTAGCCCTAGACCTCCTCTGTAACGCAAAACATGCAATCTGTAGAATTTTTTAAACGTCGCCTATGGAGATTTTTAAGGGTAAAAGTTTGACGCTATTCCACGAGCGGGCGCAAATTTGAAGCGTGACATGATGGGTATCAATTTACTTGGCGTAACATTATATTTCACAATATAAAAAAAATTTGGGCTAACTTTACTGTTTTCTTTTTTTTTTTTCCAAAAAAGTGAATTTTTTCCAAATAAAGTGCGCTTAGAAGACCGCTGCGCAAATACGGTGCAAAAAAAAAGTATTGCAATGACTGCTATTGTATTCTCTAGGGTGTTAGAAAAAAAACAATATATAATGTTTGGGGGTTCTAAGTAATTTTCTAGTTAAAAAACCTGTTTTAAACTTGTAAACACCTAAAATCCAAAACGAGGCTGGTCTTAAAGTGGTTAATGTTAAGTTTCCCAAGTCTAATTTTAATTCTGTCCTCTGTTAACCATAGAGGTGCTTCCTGTGATTTGTCATGAGGATAAACACTGCAGTTTTGGTTACTGAAGCCCCCGGTTCCCTCGTGAAGACTGAGAAGAATAAATTCAATACCTTCGCCATCTCCCCATCCTTTGTAACCAGATGTCCCTCCTTATTCTTTATGGGGCCAATATGGTCTGTCCTCCCTTTTTTACTGTTTACATACTTAAAGAATTTCTTGGGAATTTTTTTTGCTCTCCTCCGCTATATGTCTTTCATGTTCTATCTTAGTCGTCCTTTTTGCACCCTTACATTTCTTGTTGCATTCTTTATAAAGTCTGAATGCTGATGATGATCCCTCAACCCTGTATTTTTTGAAGGTCTTCTCCTTTGCTTTTATATGCATTTTTACATTGGAGTTAAGCCATCCAGGACTTTTGTTCGCACTTTTAAATTTATTACCTAATAGGATGCATTGGCTAATGCCCTTATTTATTATGCTCTTAAAGCAAACCCATCTCTCCTCCGTGTTCTTTGTTCCTAAGATTTTATCCTAATTTATGCCTTCTAGCAAAGCTCGTAGTTTAGGGAAGTTGGCTCTTTTGAAATTCAGTGTCTTTGTATTCCCCTTATGTTTCCTATTTGTGTGATTTATACTGAAGCTAATTGACCTCTGATCGCTGTTATCTAAATTGCCCCGTATTTCCAAATCCATGATCAGGTCTGTATTGTTGGTAATCAGTAGATCCAGTAACGCTTTATTTCTAGTTGATGCGTCTACCATCTGACCCATAAAATTGTCCTGCAAGACATTTAGGAACTGGGGAGCCTTAGATGAATGCGCGGTTCCCTCCGCCCAGTCTATGTCTGGATAGTTAAAATCCCCCATTATGATAACACTTCCCATCCTTGCTGCTAATCCAGATTGTGATAGGAGATCTGTCTCCCCTTCCTCCCTCAGGTTAGGGTGCCTATAGCATACTCCCAGTATTATTTTCCCCTTAGCTTCATCCCTTTGGAGCTCCACCCATAAGGATTCCACCTCCTCCCTAGCTCCCTTAGTGATGTCATCTCTCACATTCGCTTTTACGTTATTCTTGATATATAGGCATACCCCTCCCCCTTTTTAACCCTCTCTATCCTTGCGATAAAGGGTATACCCTTGAATGTTTGCCAGCCAATCATGAGAGCTGTTGAACCAGGTCTCTAAAATTCCCACAAAATCCAAATCCTCCTCGTACAACAGTATCTCTAGTTCACCCATCTTGTCCGCCAGGCTCCTGGCATTCGTGAACATGCCATGTAGTTTAGACCGGTCGCATATTATCCTCTTATTGGGTGTTCCGAGATTGCAACTGGGACTTGCTACTATACTTACCTTGGGTTTATGTGCTTTGGTCAACCTACCATTAATGCCCCCAATACTACCCTCTGGAATATGTTCCGCGCTGACTATCTCTACCTTTGGACCCCCCCCCATCGCCTAGTTTAAAAACCCCTCTAACTTTTTGGCCATCTTCATTCCTAGCTGATCTGCACCCTCCTCATTTAGGTGCAGTCCGTCCCTTCTATAGTATCGGTTTTCGACTGAGAAGTCGGCCCAGTCCTCCAGGAACCCAAACCCCTCCTTACTACACCAGCTCTTCAGCCAATTGTTTACTTCCCTAATCTCCCTCTGCGTTTCTGGTGTGGCTCGATGTACCAGTAATATTCCTGAGAATACTACCTTGGAGGTCCTTTTCCTCAATTTAGCTGTTAAGTCCCTAAAATCCTTCTTTAGGACACTCCATCTGCCTCTGACTTTGTCATTGGTGCCAACGTGCACCATGACAGCTGGGTCTTCCCCAGTTCCTCACAATAATCTGTCCACCAGATCCATGATGTGCTGAACCAGAGCGACCCGGTAGACAACATACTGTTCGGCGCTTCAGGTCTTTGTTATAGATAGGCCTCTCTGTCCTTCTAAGAATTGAGTCCCCTACCACCAGAATCTGTCTTTCATTTCCCTTCGCTTCCCCCCCCCACTCTCACTGGAGGAGTTCTTCCCCTGGCAGCTAGGAGAGTCCCTCAGCTCCAGAATTTCACCATTTCACCAATGTCACTCAATGGAGGGTACTTATTGGGATGCTCCAGCCCTGGATTGGCCTCCCTGGCACTTCCCCCTCTACCCTTCCTGACTGTCACCCATCTACTCTTTGCCAGTGCCTGCACCTCTTTGTCTCCACCCGCATCTGTGCTGGCCCCAGCCAGCACCTGCCGTGTATGTTCCTGGATCTCCTTTAGTATAGAGGGACTTCTCAGTGCTGACAGTTGCTTCCCCAGATTCAGAACATGGGCTTCCAGGGAAACAATGCGCTTACATTTTGCACAGCAGCATTCACCCTCGATCGGATGATCAAGGAACGCATACATGCCACAAGATGTACAACGAGTCGCCTCTCCACACCCCCCCCCCCGGGCATCGTACCTATTAAATTTAATGAGGATTGGGGATTATACCCTGTCCAAATTACCTAACAACTAGCTTCCTGACACTAATACTCAACAAGACAATACACAGTAACTCAACAAGACAATACACAGGTACTCGCAGACCTACGTGCAGTTGCAGACCACTCGCAGAACTACGTGCACCTGCAGACCTACATGCACTTGCAGACCACTCATAGACCTACGTGCCTCTTCACAGGCCAAACGAACCCCCCTACTGCACCCCTTTATATAAGACCTTATATAAGGTTGTATTGTTAGCACACTGACACACGCCCAATAGAAGTACACGCCCACCAGTATCTTCCAATCTGTCTCTTCATGTATGTCTAAAGTGATTGCACCTGATGAGCAGGAACACATAATACTATTCGCAACTGTGTTAGCCCTTGGCTATGTGCATCAAATCTCCAACTACAGGCCAAATATCGAAGGCCATTTGCATGCACATAAACAAAGCAACAGTTGTCTAAGTATATGTACCTGTGCAGTGTAAACCCTACAATTGTAAATGTCCAAGTCCCTGGGCATAATTAGTGCTAACAAACATTAACATCAGTACCTGGCTGCAATGAGCTTAAAAGTCCAAAACTAACTTTTACATTGGAGACTATTTCGACAAACAAAATGCCAGCATGTCTTTGAATTGTGGTGAGAAACCCACACAGGGAGAACATATAAACTTCAACACAAGCATTAGCATGTTGGGGAATTGAACCAGCAACCCCAGCGCTGCTAGATGGAATTGCCAGTGGGCAGCCTCACACATGTAGTCTGCATCTCTGTAGTGTGAACCAGCCTTAAGTCCATTGCCATGCTCAGTGTCACAAGCAATTTACAATATATAGGCCTAAGCATTGGAACGCCTGCCTTTATACGCACATAAACTGTAATGGCATCCCAGTCTTAAGCCTCGTACACACGATCAGATTTCCCGATGGGAATTGTGTGATGACAGGCTTTTGGCGGAAAATTCGACCGTGCGTATGCTCCATCGGACAATTGTTGTTGAATTTTTTAAAGACAGGCTTTAAAATTTTAAGATCGAAGATACAATTATGTTGGTGTTCCTGGTTAATTTTACATTGCATTTTTTTAAATGTAACTGCCTACTCCCAAACTGTTATTTGAAGTAAAACACATAGCCAAGTATTATTCTCCATAATTTTTTATTGTGCATTAAAAAAATAAAACAAATAAAATTAGACATGCTATCTGGTAATAGAATTTAACCAAAAAGTGCATTCTATGCATCCAAAAATATAGAAAATATACCAAATCAAATCATTATTCAACCAAAAAAATAATGTCAAAGCAATAACTCCAAGGCCAATAATAAATAACACGTCATCTCCTCCGATTCCGCAACATGTCTGGTTGACGAACGGCCGCTCAGAAATGAACTGAAAAGCGCGAAATGAAAAGCACGAACTGAAGAGCGCTAAATGAAAAGCGCTAAAAGAAAAACGCGAATCAATTCTCACCAAACTTCTACTAACACAAAATTAGCAGAAGGAGCCCAAAGGGTATCACTAAAGAGCTGAAAAACCATGTAGTACATCAGTACGTTGGTAATTGTTGGCCAACAATCGTGTGCCGTGTGTATGCAAGACAAGTTTGGGCCAATGCCCTTCAGACAAAAGTCCGTGATTTTGTTGGCAGAAAATCCGATCTTGTGTACGAGGCTTTACTCTTAAATAATGTAATTCCACCACCTACAGTATATGTCCAAAGAAATGCAGTATATGTGCAGTATTAACAAGGGACACCAACACAGTTGTATTTTTTATCTTAAAAACTAGGGGATAATGGTGTTGTGGTAACTTGCCCAAATAAAAAAAAAAAAAAAAGCATAATAATATTATTCTTGATATCACTAGAAAAAAAGCCCTTGAACATTTGTTTGCAATAACTCCATCAGTATCACCAGCAAAACAGCTTCATTATTATCCCATTGAAGAAGAAGAGAATGTGCGCTGCATTTTGAGATTTCATAATTTGCCACGTCACGAATGTTAATTAAGTGTTCTTGCATAGCAAGACCACTTACTGTTATCTCACATATATATTATTAAGTGTTCTTGCATAGCAAGACCACTTACTGTTATCTCACATATATATTATTCTTATTATTATAGCCAAATTTACCACCCTAACTCCTCCCACAGTTTTTACACTACATAGACAAGTAATATACCGAAACGTGCGGATTGTTCCCGAATGGTGTGCTATTACTTTGTGGAACGTTTCGCCGAATGGTTCACGAAATATCGTCGTTTTTGCGGCGAAATTGGTCCCATAGGAATGAATGGGGAAACTAGAGTGGGAGATGACAAAAGCTGGAAAATCAGAACATGATTTCTAAACTGCCGCCACTCCCTCATTTTCAAGCCCACCTACACAAATCTTATATCAAAACGTTCAGCTATCCCTGCTGCCACTAAACATGTCCACGGCTAAGCCATAGTCCTGATAGTTTTCACAATATGACCATTTGTTTGCAACTCACGCCGTCCATTGACATTCATTGAAACTACACTCTAGCCCCCTCCAAATTTGAAGGGCAATTTCTAAACTGCGACTGTGCCTTCATTTTTAATATTTCAGAGACATACTATACATCAAAATCTAGGTCTGGGTCTTGTGATTCTCACAATATAAAGATCTTCGCTGTAGGATGTATAGTTTTTAAAATACGGCCATTTGTTTAGAGGTCATTTCAGGAAATTTTAGCCATTAATCAGAGTGTACTGTTAGTGTTTGTTTTGTTGCCATGGTTACCAAAGCTTCTGTTATACACAGGGGGGAAGGTGGCTGGAGCATCTCAGCTGATTACAGAGCCCGGGGGAGGGGACAGACACACCATGTACTGATTTATAATAGAGGAATATGATGGGGCAGTTTTGATGGGGTAATTCTGATGGGGCAGTTTTGATGAAGCAGTATTTGGGAAGCATAAACAGGGCATGAGCGTTGCTAGGAAACAGTGGTTGTAAACACAAGATGCTGAGACACTCCAAATGCATGTGACTTCATCTGCTAGACTTGATAATGCTTGTAGACTCCTCCCACAGTTTTCACACTACAGAGACAAGTAATATACCGAAACGAGCGGATTGTTCCCGATTGGTGTGTTATTACTTTGTGGAATGTTTTGCCGAATGGTCCACGAAATGACGTTTTTGCGGCGAAATTGGTCCCATAGGAATGAATGGCGAAATGTTCAAAACTAGAGTGGGAAGTGACAAAAGCTGACAACCCCATGATCAGCCAAAACATTATGACCACCCCATGATCAGCCAAAACATTATGACCGCCCCATGTAAAAAAAAAAATATTTTTGAAAAAAAAAAAAAATTTTTGAAAAAAGTAAAAAAATAATTTTTGAAAAAAAAAAATCATTTTTGAAAAAAAAAAAAATATTTTTGAAAAAAAAAAAATATTTTTGAAAAAAAAAAAATTATTTTTGAAAAAAAAAAATATTTTTGAAAAAAAAATTTCTTTTAAAAAAAAAATTATTTTTGAAAAAAAAATATATTTGAAAAAAAAAATATTTTTGAAAAAAAAATTACTTTAAAAAAAATAATAATTTCGAAAAAAAAAATATTTTTGAAATAAAAAAATTCATTTTTGAAAAAAAAAATTACCTTTGAAAAAAAAAATTACTTTTGAAAAAAAAAATCATTTTTGAAGAAAAAAAAAATCATTTTTGATTAAAAAAAATTCATTTTTGAAAAAAAAAATTACTTTTGAAAAAAATGTTCAGCTCTTTCAGCGAATGATGGAACTTTTTTACTACTATTTATACTTTTTAAAATATTAAGCTTTTTAACACTTTTCACAGTTACTCAAGCCACTCCACCCCACCCAGTTACTCCGCCCACTCCAGTTGTAGAGGCAAGAACACTTTCACAATTTCCCCAGAAATTGTACCTTTTCTAGTTCTCTATTACAAACGCTAATTTACAAGAGCGACCGCTTCTGGTTCATCCTTGCTTCCGAGCATGCGTGTTTGTACTTTGGGCTTTTGTCTGACGGGCTTGTGTACACATGCTCGGAAAATTCGACAACAGACATTTGTCCGCGGAAAATTTTAAAACCTGCTAGCCAACATTTGTCCGCGGAAAACTCGACAACAATTGTCCAATGGAGCATACACAAGGTCGGATTTTCCGCCAACAGCCTATCATCACAAATTTCCAGTCGGAAAATCTTATCGTGTGTATGCGGCTTTATTCTTCTTGATATATTCTGTGATATTCGGTGGGTGAGTGTAGAATAGTGACGTTATCCTCTAATTTATGGGAATTACATTTTGATTTCTGATGTTGGTACACATATCACATTTTTTGGGCTCAAATTATGAAAAAATTGTGACCTATTTTAAATTTGCATCAGCAATGGTATTGTTTGTGGTTTGTTAAGACAGTTTTACAGTTTTACTTTACCCAGAGTTTGGGTAAAGATTGTTGTGAGATAGAGAGTTCAAAGTGAAAGTGGCAGAGAAAAATATATTTTACCAAAACATCAAAACATTCCACATTCTAGCATTCTTAAAAACAAAATAGATGAGAAAAAACAAACTAGAAGCAGCAACATTGTTGCAAGGAACATTTATTTCAGAGAAAGATACATTTCATCTCAACATTAAAAGTATTTATTTGGGGAAGTTACAATTGTACCATTAGAATCATTGGACTATAATAGCGCCAATTTTAATTCTCAAAAACGCATTTTAGCCCAGCGCTGATTTTGGTTTTTACTATAGTGCCTTGTAAAAAAGCCATAGGAGCTAAAATGAGAGCTGTTTGCCAGTCTGAGCATGCTCAGTTGTGTTGGCACCTAGTTGTACAGAGACGGGGAATTTATCTCTTTTCAGACTTTTAAAGCTATTTCAGTGTAGAAATCATTTTTCACACAGTTTGAAAGCAGATTATCTTTAAACAATATACCAGACGATTCAGTACCATTTAGGCAATTATATTATGCTCTAAACATTATTTCCATGTGCACTACTCCAACTTTTAGCAGAGTAAGGATTTGAGTGCTATTTGTTTTCAGGGAACTAAATTTGATTTTGGGAGTATTCTTTTACCAGTGATATAGTGAATACCATTTTAGCGCTAATTCGCGCTAATTAGCTCTGCATTGCTATAGTAAATGACCCCCCCATAGAGTCCAGTAACTACTTGCTTACTGGGCACCTAACCCCCTTTCCTGCCCAGGCCAATTTTCAGCGCTGTCACTCTTTGAATGACAATTACATGATCATGCAACACTGTACTCAAATTAAATTTTTACAATTTTTTTCACACAAATAGAGCCTTCTTTTGGTGGTATTTAATCACTGCTGGGTTTTTTATTTTCTTCTAAAAAGACATGATAAAAACAAAACGTTTCATATTTTGTTATAAAATTTTGCAAACAGGTAATTTTTCTCCTTCACTGATGTGCCCTGATGAGGTTGCGCTGATAGGCACTAATAAGGGGGCACTGATCAGGCGGCACTGATGGGCACTGACAGGGGGCACTGAAAGGTGGCACTGATAGGCAGTACTGATAGAAGGCACTGACTGCCAGCACTGATAGGCACTGGTGGGCATTGATAGGCACTGGTGGGCACTAATAGGCAGCACTGATATGCACTGGTAGGTGGCACTGATGAGCACTGCTTAGCAGCAGTGGGTGTCCATGTGCGGGGCTGATGTCCCTTTGGCAAAAGCCGGTAATCAGATTTTTTTTTTCTCATCAAATGATCAGCTGTCATTGGCTGACAGCTGATCACGTGGTAAGGGGTCGGCGCATGCTCTGGGGGACGTACATGGATGCCCTCCCGGCAATTTAGGCCTGTGCTGTAGCTGTCTTTCGGCTTTTGTGTGGGCGTGAGGAGGTTCATAAATGTTCATAAATAAGTGTTTAATGCGCCTAAGGCCTCTTTCACATGGGCAGCTATCCTACCGCTGTTAAAAGCATGTTTTGTTATTTTGAAATTGCAAGACTTCAGGCACAGCGATCACTTTCAGTTGTACATTGCGATTAGCAGCGATTATGTGCGTTTACATGCAGCTGCGTTTAGCTGCGGTGGAACATTCTTGTCATTTCTGATGTGCTTTCTGTTGTTTTTCTTTCCTTGTTTCTGCTGCTATCCGCAGGTGAAATAGTACACTGTGATTACCTGCAGTTAGGTACAGATAGCTGCGATAAATCGGTCCTGGACGCAGCCAAATTAATTTTTTCTAACCGCACAAAACCTAATGTAACGAAACCATCACTAAATGCAGTGTATGAATGGGGGCATAGGAAAGCATTGTGTGAGTTTAGGTGTGATATATAACTTCATCTATCCGCAGCTAAAAGCTGAATTCTATCTGCCTGTGTGAAAGGGGCCTAAATGCACTTGAAAAAATGTGGCTCTTTCAGGCTACTTTTCTCTTGTCAGGAGAAAAGAGTTTACAAGAGCCCCAGTGTGCATGAGGCCTAAGGGGTTTGAGGGGCCCTCACAGTCCCTCCTCACACCCTCAGAGAAGCAGAAATGGGCCCTCAACATTCACAAGGGCTTTTAGGGACATAAAGCGGATTCTTGTGGTTGGGATCAGAGGTGTATGTGAACAGTTGCGGCTGCGAACCCTGTATAAAGCAATGACAAGCTGAGAGCCGTTCGCGCTTATCCATACATCCATTGGTTAGGAACAGATTTTGCCTCTGCATATAGGGTGGCTCATTCATTCCTCACCACAGGAAAACCACTGGATTTTTTTTTTTGAATACTTGATATCAAAGCAACACATGGTAAGTACAGAAACCAATTCTGGCAACACTGAAATGGAATACAGTAAAACCTTGGATTGGGAGCATAATTAGTTCCAGAAACATGCTTGTAATCCAAAGCACTTGTATATCAAAGCAAATTTTCCCATAAGAAATAATGGAAACTCAGATGATTCGTTCCACAACCATTTATTCATAAGTCCTTCAGTTTATAGTCCATATAAAAAGATTATAGCAATGTGATTGTGTAACCATAAAATGTCCATCTACAAATGGAAGCCTCCACAAGGGGATTAGAAGCAAAATCCAGCAGGAGCTACAGAGTATAAAAGAGAAGAGAGGCGCCTCTAAGTGTAGCAATATGGTTACATTTAATGAAGGTACAACATTTAACAACTCACATGGTGGATGTATAAAACAGGCACATCTAAGTATGCAGACATCCAGGGTAAAGCTGTCCACATAAACCATCCCCCACACCCCCGGCTCTCACCGCTGTCAGTCTGCAATCGTGACCCTTAAAAACTACCCTGCAGTAGAGCGATCTGAAAGCGAGGCTTGAACCGCTCGTTGAGCGCAGTGTGAAAGGGATGTCATAGATGGTGGTGCGGAGGATGGTTTTATATTGACAGCTTTACCCTGGATGCCTGCATACTTAGATGTGCCTCTTTTATTTATCAACCATATGAGTTGCTAAATGTTGTACCTTCATTAAATGTAACCATTTTGCTACACTTAGAGGTGCTTCTCTTTTCTTTTATAGTCAGTTGTGACATGAAACTACTTGTATATCAAGTCAAAATTTATTAAAACATTTTGCTTGTCTTGCAAAACGCTCTCAAACCAAGTTAGGGCTCTTTCACGCGGACGTGTCCGCGTACGGAGCCCGCTCTGCTCAGCAGGGGGATCGCTCTGTCGATCCCCGCTGAGCAGGCAGATGACAGGTCCGTCTCTGCACACTGTGGGGGATCGGATGAAGACGGGCCGTAGAGTCCGTCGTCACCCGATCTGCAGACGGATAGAAAAGTAGGCTTTTCCGCTGTCACACTTTTTCGGATCGGAGCGGGTCGGATGTCAGCGGACATGTCACCGCTGACATCCGACGCTCCATAGAGGTCTATGGAGCGTCCGTTCAGGTCCGCCTAAGAAACTGACAGGCGGACCTGAACGGATCGTCTGTGTGAAAGAGGCCTTACTATCAAACCAAGGTTTTACCGTAATTCCATAAAAAGTTTGACAAAGTGTCAGCCATTGCGTATATAAGAGGCAGATACAGTTAAACCTTGGTTTGAGAGTAACTTGGTTTGAGAGCGTTTTGCAAGACAAGCAACATTTTTAAATAAATTTTGACTTGATATACAAGCTATGTCTTGATATACAAGTAGCATCATGTCACAACTGAGTATAAAATAGAAGAGAGGCGCCTCTAAGTGTAGCAATATTGTTACATTTAATGAAGGTACAACATTTAGCAACTTATTGCTACACTTAGAGGCGCCTCTCTTCTCTTTTATACTCTGTAGATCCTGCTGGATTTTGCTTCTAATCCCCTTGTGGAGGCTTCCATTTGTGGATGGACATTTTATGGTTACACAACCTATCATATTGCTATAATCTTTTTATATGGACTATAAACTAAAGGACCTATGAATAAATGGTTGTAGAACGAATCATCTGAGTTTCCGTTATTTCTTCTGGGGAAATTCGCTTTGATATACAAGTGCTTCGGATTACAAGCATGTTTCTGGAGCGAATTATGCTCGCAATCCAAGGTTTTACTGTATATGTATGAAGGAATGAGCCGGAATACCAAGTACTAAGGAGTCTCTGTACCCCGTGGGATTTTTTACACGGTGAGTGCCGCTATTATAAAAAAGGGGGTAGAAAGGGACAACCTTGTGGGTCGCACAAAGCGAAGAGGACAGGGAACAAGACGAAGAATAAAAGGTAGCGCAAGAGAAATCAGAGGGGGAATTTAAAAAAAAAAAGGGGGGGGGGGGGCACTGGCTTATTACACCAAAGATAGAAACATCAGTCCACACATTTTTCAGCACAGGTCTTCTGGTCTTATCTGCTGTTCCCTCTTTGCACCACTAGATGGAGCACAAGGCGTGCAATGTGATTTCCGTTCTACGTTTGTTTCCATAATTAAGCCAATTGCTAACTTTCTCAGGTAAAACGTCTGATATTATTTAAATCCGTTCTACACTGGCCCACCAGAACACTAACAGACCCCGTGCTGAAGACACCTTCTGTGAAAACGAGAAGGCAGGCGTGTATGTAAAAACTGGCCAGCTTTAGTGATCTCATCAAAAAGAGTCCGTGTATACAAAGGTTGCTAAGGATGCCATGGTTACCTTGGTAACCAAAATGGAAGGCAATACAAGAGCTGGCAAGGTGCTGAGTGTGTGAGGACTAGATACACTTTATACACTGTACTGAACACTCTACAGGTGATTGTATATGACAGTGCAGTAATGCCCTACTGGTCATATTCCCTGTTTCTTTGGAAGCTGCAATACATGTAATAAGAATTCTGCTTTGTATTTAGATCTGATGAAAGATGTCCAGCCTGGATGGAGACAGAAATTATTCAAAGCCTCACCACCCTTGGTAAGTACACAAGCTATATACACCATCCTGTATACCCCACAAAGATGGAGGAAAGCCAAGAGAACACATATAACATTGGTATTATAATAAGGCTCAAAAGGTTGAAAAGCCTAATTGGATTTTATTTACTTTGTTATGTGCATTGCACATCACAAACAATGGTATTTTTTTTAACCTTTTCACTTTTTCATCATTTTTCATCTTAGTGCTGCAGATCTCCTGCAGCTTCTTTCAACCAATTCCTCTCTCCATGCATCTACTCTGGTGTTGGCTGCACATCATTGCCCTGGATTGGCTTCTTTACTGTGATGATGCCTGCGCAATGTGTGTTGGTAAAGCTGCTTGTGGCCTTCACAAGAGGTGGATGTGACGCGGTGACCATGCAAGAGAACAATTTGTTACCCATAGTAGAAAGTGTCTAAACAAGGACCTTCGTGGTAGAATCACCAGGGATTGTTCTAATGAAAGCTGCTGATTTCACCACTTTAAGACCATGCCTTTTCTAAAAACGTTTTGTTTACAAGTAAAAATCACTCATTTTTGTTACAAAATGACCAATCATTTTTATGTCATATGGTATTTGCGCAGCTGTGTTTCAAACAGTGGTGGCTGGTGGTATATTTTGGGTGGGGGGGGGGGGGGGGGGGGTTGTGGGGGCGATTTAAAAATGCTATTTTTACACTGTCCCTTTACATTTTTTTTAAAATCTCTTTTATGGCTATCACAAGAAATGTAAACATCCTTTGTGATAGCAATAAAGCATGACAGGTCCTCTTTATGGGTACTTCTGGGGTCTATAAGAGTCAAAATCTCTTCTCTACCCTTGAAACATCATATCAAAAAAAATTAAATAAACATTGATCTGATGCTTTTCCAAAAAAAGGCAGTATTCACATCTACCCTAAACCGGAAGTGATGTCATGCCCTAATCAGCCACTCGGATCACTTTTAGGGAAAAAAATCGCCGGCTGAAAATATTAATACCGGGGTTACGGCTGACAACCGTTTCAAAACCGCAAGATATAGAGATATATATTATATATATATCTTGAAGTGGTATTCACAACGACTTTTGAAATGACATTAAAGCAGAACTAAACCCCCAGAAATACTCACCTTCCCATTCTAGCGATGCGGCAGTTAAAGTGGAACTATACTCGCCTTGGCTGCAGTGATGTGGCGTTCTGGAGCTCCCTGCAGGCCGCTTACATCTTCTTCAAGCGGCTGGCTTCTGGATATTGATCCCTAGCCACTTTTTATTAGCCTGGCCGATTTGACGTCACACCCACGCATTGGCGGGTCTGCAGTCAGTTTCAGCATTGCTCACTACAGTGAGCTCCATTTTGAATGACCTAAATACCCTCCATTTTTTTTCCACCCTAAATTCCTTGCTGGCCCCTGTCTTCTTCTCTCCGGCTACTTCTGCGTGCCACATTTTTGGCCTCCTGATTGGCCGGTCAGGGAATGATGTCGTCATGCAAAAAAGGAGTCTGTAATTTCAGCACAGCCAGAGTGTGTTAGGAATGCATGCTGAGCTGCACATACAGTACACAGCTCAGTATGCACTTTAATAGAAGACTGTGAGCAGGCAAGTAAGTGTTTTATTATTGCACAAGGGACATAGCATGTCTCTTCTGCAATAAAGAGCTGCCTGTTTCTAGTTTATTCATTATTTAAAGCGGAGCTCCACCCAAACGGGGAAGCCCTGCCTGTTTGCTTCCTCGCCCCCTCTGTTGCCACCTTTTGCACCTTTTGGGGGGGGACGGGGGGCAGATACCTGTTTTTGACAGGTACCCATCCCCACTTTTGGGAGACCTTGCCGCGGCAAGGTCCCTCAGAAGTTTAGCCCCCCTCCTCCCTTCCCCGCCAACAGGCCATGCACAAAGCACAGCGCAGGTCACGCATGCGCAGTAGGGAACCAACTGTGAAGCCGCAAGGCTTCACTGCTGGTTTCCCTTACAACAAATGGCAGCGGCAGTACTCGAGAGCCGATTGAGAAATTGGCTGTGGTGCCGACATCGCAAGATCCCTGGACAGGTAAGTGTCCTAATATTACAAGTCAGCAGCTGTTGACTTTAAATTGTTTGGGGGGTGGGGGCTGGAGCTCCTCTTTAAGTTTAGTTCCAATTTAAAGCAGCCTAAAGAATTACTTTTTTCCCCTGCCTTCTCCCCCTCAATCTCTTACATTCAAATTTTTTTCATCTTTATTGGCTTTTAGCGCTGCCTAGGCGAGAATAATGCCCCCCCCCCCCCCCTATTCTGCACATGCACAGGTGTGCCACAGGGTTTTAGGTCTTGGCAGAGCCCTCTGCCAATTCTGCATATGCACAGGTTTGCCACACATGCACAAAGACAGCACCAGTGTGGAAATTCCAATACACCAAGAACCCCCCCGTGCGTTGGCCAATGTGCCGCAGGGCTCTGCCAGGACCCAAAAGCCAGGCAGAGCCCTTTGGCACATCTGTGCCCATGTCAGACTAAAAAATATGGCAATGCTGGAGAGAGGGAAGAGCGGAGCCAAGACTCAAGGGGATAAAGTTCCTCTTTAAGAAATTGAGGTTTACAGTGGGGACAGAAAGTATTCAGACCCCCTTAAATTTTTCACTCTTTGTTATATTGCAGCCATTTGCTAAAATCATTTAAGTTCATTTTTTTCCCTCATTAATGTACACACAGCACCCCATATTGACAGAAAAACACAGAATTGTTGACATTTTTGCAGATTCATTAAAAAAGAAAAACTGAAATATCACATGGTCCTAAGTATTCAGACCCTTTGCTCAGTATTTAGTAGAAGCACCCTTTTAAACTAATACAGCCATGAGTCTTTTGGGAAAGATGCAACATGTTTTTCACACCTGGATTTGGGGATCCTCTGCCATTCCTCCTTGCAGATCCTCTCCAGTTCTGTCAGGTTGGATGGTAAACGCTGGTGGACAGCCAATTTTAGGTCTCTCCAGAAATGCTCAATTGGGTTTAAGTCAGAGCTCTGGCTGGGCCATTCAAGAACAGTCACGGAGTTGTTGTGAAGCCACTCCTTCATTATTTTAGCTGTGTGCTTAGGGTCATTGTCTTGTTGGAAGGTAAACCTTCGGCCCAGTCTGAGGTCCTGAGCACTCTGGAGAAGGTTTTCGTCCAGGATATCCCTGTACTTGGCCGCATTCATCTTTTCCTTGATTGCAACCAGTCGTCCTGTCCCTGCAGCTGAAAAACACCCCCACAGCATGATTCTGCCACCACCATGCTTCACTGTTGGTACTGTATAGGACAGGTGATGAGCAGTGCCTGGTTTTCTCCACACATACTGCTTAGAATTAAGGCCAAAAAGGTCTATCTTGGTCTCATCAGACCAGAGAATCTTATTTCTCACCATCTTTGAGTCCTTCAGGTGTTTTTTTAGCAAACTCCATGCGGGCTTTCATGTGTCTTGCACTGAGGAGAGGCTTCTGTCGGGCCACTCTGCCATAAAGCCCCGACTGGTGGAGGGCTGCAGTGATGGTTGACTTTCTACAACTTTCTCCCATCTCCCGACTGCATCTCTGGAGCTCAGCCACAGTGATCTTTGGGTTCTTCTTTACCTCTCTCACCAAGGCTCTTCTCCCCCAATAGCTCAGTTTGGCCGGATGGCCAGCTCTAGGAAGTGTTCTGGTCGTCCCAAACATCTTCCATTTAAGGATTATGGAGGCCACTGTGCTCTTAGGAACCTTAAATGCAGCAGAAATTTTTTTGTTACCTTGGCCAGATCTGTGCCTTGCCACAATTCTGTCTCTGAGCTCTTCAGGCAGTTCCTTTGACCTCACGATTCTCATTTGCTCTGACATGCACTGTGAGCTGTAAGGTCTTATATAGACAGGTGTGTGGATTTCCTAAGCAAGTCCAATCAGTATAATCAAACACAGCTGGACTCAAATGAAGGTTTAGAATAGGGTTGTCCCGATACCACTTTTTTAGGACCGAGTACAAGTACCGATACTTTTTTTCAAGTACTCGCCGATACCGATTACCGATACTTTTTTTTTAATGTCACGTGACAGTTTTTTTTTTTGCTATTTTTTTTGGGGGGGGGGGGGGGGGTGAACGTTGTATGTGTGTGTGTTTTTTTTGTTTTTTTTTTACTATTTTTATTTTTTACAATAATATTTTTTTATTCTTTATTGTTTTTTTTTTTTTTTAATCAGCCCTTTTGGGGGGCTTTGGTGAGATATCAGGGGTCTTAACAGACCTCTGATATCTCCCCCTTGAGACAGAGAAAGAGACAGAGGATAGAGATTCCCCAGTCCCTTTCTCTGCAGCGTCAGCTGCACTGAGAATGAATAGAGAGAAGACAGCGGTTTCTCTCCATTCATAAACTGACACATCGTAATCACAGATTACAATGTTTCAGTTATGTGAATGGACAGAGTCAGCTGACTCTCTCCATACACAAAGGAAGGAGGAGGGGGTCGGCGGAACGGAGGGGGAGAACGGAGGGGGACAGATAAGGAGAGAGGAACGGAGGGGGAGTACGGAGGGGGACAGATAAGGAGAGAGGAATGCAGGGGACAGCGGAGAGGCACAGAGGAACGGAGGGGGCATGGAGGAGGATGCAGTGACAGTCAGCTGTGACCGATCACCGCTGTATGTCACTAAAGCTGGTGAAAGCCGCTGGGGGAGAATCTTGTAACTCCCCCACGCGCCGATCACAGCTGTCCTCTAGGTATCGGGGGAAGCATCGGGAGCATTTGCCCGAGTACAAGTACTTGGGCAAATGCTCGGTATCGGTGCCGATACCGATACTAGTATCGGTATCGGGACAACCCTAGTTTAGAACCATCTCAAGAATGATCAGAAGAAATGGACAGCACCTGAGTTAAATATATGAGTGTCACAGCAAAGGGTCTGAATACTTAGGACCGTGTGATATTTCAGTTTTTCTTTTTTAATAAATCTGCAAAAATGTCAACAATTCTGCGTTTTTCTGTCAATATGGGGTGCTGTGTGTACATTAATGAGGAAAAAAAATGAACTTAAATGATTTTAGCAAATGGCTGCAATATAACAAAGAGTGAAAAATTTAAGGGGGTCTGAATACTTTCCGTCCCCACTGTATATTAGATTTAATGGATTGGGTCTAATTTTCAAGGATTGCAAATTCAATACCGATTTTCAAGCTGAATTGTGAAACATAAAAATAGTTAAGGCTACTCATCACTATTTGTTATAGCGAGAGTTACATATTTGGCAATGCATGCAGTTACATATATTTTAATCAGTGCAGCTGCTTCATCTCTATACCCCACAGCAATTTCCATGTGGACATTTTTCATGCTGTACAAGTAACATGTAAAGTATATTCTAAATTCTGATAAAAAAACTACCTACCAATTATTATTTTTTTTTACATTAGTTAATAATTGTTTGAAAAATGATTAGGGACTACTGGCAATAAAAGCAATCATTTTAAGGGGTGACACAAAAGAGGGCGCTGGGTAAACACAGTTTTTTTTTTTAAGGTTAAATGCTTGTAATTAGTTGAGAAATGTTGCCAAAGTTGTGTGTATTTGTGTGGTGGGCAGTACAGGTGGTCAGCTTGCATGTAATCACACATCAATCAAACAGTCACATGTGGTAGGGACATATGGGTGGCCCTGGGGGAATCCCTCCTGCAGCCCTATTGTGTTCTGCCGGAGGGGAGCCTTCCCTGCCGGCAGAACACAATGATCACTGCTATAGCCGCCAGTAGTGATCACATGCAAAAAAATCTGACAGGCTGGTTGTACTAACGTCGATCAATGGATTAACTTCAGTACAACCAGCCTGCCCATAGGTGGATAAAATCTCAGCTGGCCCCTGCTGAACCTGCCGTGATTCGATCCATCTATGTGCGCTTTATTCACTTTCTTGGTCCTGTTTGTTCTTATCAATGAGATGGAAAGTCTTCCAATGTGGACACCTTTTCCCATGACAGTATCTAGAACTGATCAGACACAGAGCAAATTTATGAAGAACCTGCCAAAACTCAAGCTGTGGCTGGCCCTGTCAGAATCCCCCTCCCGACATCCTTCGATCTGAAAATTGAAGGAGGCGGGTGAAAAATTGTAAGCTGAACAGTGGCTGCCTCCAATCAGATGCAGCCACTTTTTGGGTATTCTGACAGCTGCGGCTGTTGGCTCCCAGATAGCCGTTTACCGTAAATGGCTGAATCTTACAGTGTATGGCAAGCTCAAGGGGAGATTTCCCCTCCTTTTGCAAAGTTTTCCTAGTAATTTTCCAGATCAGGAAGTGAAAGGCATTCTGCACAACGAAACACACAAAGGAAAAAATACCAGGCAGGGGTTCTAACCATTCCCTGCTCTTTTAACAAATAAAACCATAAAGATGGGCTATGGATAATATGTACAGGAGATTGCAACTTCCTGTTTTACTGCTGGAGAATTCTGCCTTTAGTAGTGAAGTTAGCTGAACAGAGCATACATCACCAGAGAGATGTCACCCCCACCACACACATTGTCAGAATGACATGTTGCAATCTGCTATTAAAATCTAGTAAGCTAATGTGTAACCAGGATCTGGTAAACGCACAGGTCAGATCACTTATGAGTTCAGAGCCTACAGAGTCCTGGAGGCAGCAACTAGGCAAGCTACATTCTTTGGGTCTTAAGTCTTAGATCTGCACTGGCGGGGGTTCAGCTATAGAGTTGCTACCTCATCCCATTAAATTTAAACACACATGAATTACACAGGTTCTGAGGCTAATTTACTGCAGATAAAGCACCAAGTAAGTTTATTTACCACCTT
The DNA here is from genome assembly GCA_037952835.1 of Lithobates septentrionalis. Classification (NCBI taxonomy): domain Eukaryota; kingdom Metazoa; phylum Chordata; class Amphibia; order Anura; family Ranidae; genus Lithobates; species Lithobates septentrionalis. The sequence continues at coordinate 37,564 of JBBDGP010002466.1, read as the reverse complement.
AATTAGCCAAAGAACCTGTGTAGTTAATATGTGTTCGGGATTAAAAGGATGAGGTAGAAACCCTAATCAGCTAAGGCCTCCATTAACGATGGTTTCCATAAAGAGTACCTGTCCGTGCTATCATAGGGGGCTTGTAATGAAGCAACTAAAAATTAAATTGCAATAACAAAACCACAAGTAAAAAATAAAATATTAAAGTCTCCCCCTCCACACACACACATGCAGTTAGTACATATGGGTGTACTTGAATGCTCTTATGCTGCGTACACACGATCGGACATTCTGACGACAAAATCCTGGATTTATTTCTGACAGATGTTGGCTCAAACTTGTCTTGCATACACACGGTCGCACAAATTTCGGAAATGCCGAACGTCAAGAACGCGGTGACATACAACACGTACGACGAGCCGAGAAAAATGAAGTTCAATAGCCAGTGTGGTCTTCTGCTTGATTCCGAGCATGCATGGAATTTTGTGCGCCGGAATTGTGTACACACGATCGGAATTTACGACAACGGATTTTGTTGTCGGAAAATTTGAGAACCAGCTCTCAAATTTTGTTTTTTGGAATTTCCGACAAAAAATGTCTGATGGAACCTACACACACGGTGGGAATTTCCGACAACAAGCTCACATTGAGCATTTGTTGTCGGAAATTCCGACCGTGTGTACGCGGCATAACTCTAAGGGCACTTTCACACTGGGGCGTGTGGGGCATCGACGGTAAAGTGGCACTATTTTTAGCGGCACTTTACCGTCGTTTTAGCGGTGCTCTTTTTAGCCGCTAGCGGGCGCTTTTAACCCCCGCTAGCGTCTGAAAAAGGGTTAAAAGCGCTTCGCCGGCGCTGCCCATTCATTTCAATGGACAGGGGTGCTTTAGGTGCGGTGTATACCGTGTATAAAGATGCTGCTTGCAGGACTTTTTTTAGCGTCCTGCCAGCGCACCGCTCCAGTGTGAAAGCCCTCGTGCTTTGACACTGGAGTTACAGGAGAGGTGCTTTGCAGGCGCTATTTTTAGCGCTATAGTGCCTGTAAAGCGTGTGAAAGTAGCCTTACACTATAGGTATCCTCACTATAGGTATCTTTCACATAGAAGAGGTAGAAGAATATTCTTGGGACTATTGTTTAAGTTTGAAGTAGAACTAAAGGCAAAAAGTTTTTCTTTAGTTTTGGATAGAGGGGAGACAGTTTAGAACACCGGTCAGTTTTTATTGCTGTCTGTGCCCCCCATTAAGGAGATTCGTCTTCACTATTTGCCCTGTATACCATTATCATTGAAAGTGAAAGTGAAAGAAAATCCCAAATTTTGGGTTGTTCCCATTAAAGTCATAGTAGGGAAATCTTCCAATGGGGACACTGGTTCTGGTGACCTGGGGGGCCCCAATGTATTCACCTAAATTTGCAGGGATTTTCTCAAACTTCTTGTTTGGCTATGAGACAGGAAGTGAAGGTAAGTCTCCCCATTGGGACACAGATGGCAAAAATCAGCCTTACAGGGGATTTAGCCCTCCCTTACTCAATCCAAAATGGGGAAAAAAAAGTTTAACACATCACAGTTTTTAGTATGGCAGTTTTCCACTGTTTTGCAACTGCATGTGGTTTTACGGTAGATATAATTGGTTCCTATTACCTTGATGCAGTCTCATCTTTTATATTTAAAGAAAAAAAAAATAGAGATTGTATTGTGTGTACAGTAAAATAATAATGTGTGTATTATTTATGAAAATATATATTTTCAAAAAATTTGCAGTTTTATTAGCCATTGGACTACCCTTTTATCCCATCCGACTGAAAAAAATGTTATTATTATTATTATTTCTTTTATTTTTTGCAGGTATAAGGAAAGGCTTCAAAGAAAGTTTCTCAAAGAAACCAACCAAAAACTGAACTTATCTGGTGCCCTCAAATGCCAAAAATGGAAATTCTTGCCAAAAGGAACAGATGATTTCCGAGATGGTTATCCTGCTTCTTCTGATGCTTCAAATGATCTGTTCCCGGGTGTACATCTTCCCATCCTACAGAATGCAGAGCATGACTCAAAACCTGTCCAGAAGCCTAAAAAGTTCACCATAGAGCAGTCCTGTTACTCAAAACTGCTCCCGTTACAGCAGGCACGCCGAGAATACATTGCTCAGATAGAATATGGCCTTACACAGCACCCACTGGCTCTTTACCCTCACTTAGAAGAAGGCATACCACATGAAGTAAGAGCCACATTTAATTTAAAAGTAGTTTTAAGGAAATAATGTCACGTACACACGAGCAGACTTTTTGACTGGACTGGTCCGACGGACCGAATCCGGCGGACAATCCGACTGTGTGTGGGCTTCATCGGGCCTGCAGCGGACTTTTTCGGTCGAAAATCTGACGGACTTTAGATTTGGAACATGTTTCAAATCTTTCTGACGGACTCAAGTCCGGTCAATAAATCCGCTCGTACAAGCTTTCCCGAGCCCGGCCTGCTTCGGAACAGCGCATGTACAGTTGCATGGTCTGCTCGCGGCCAATTTGTATGCAATCAGGCAGGCCCTTGCACTACATGGTTTTGGTAAATCTGAAGACAAAAATCTGTAGAAAATCTAATAGTGTGTATGGGGTCTAAAGCCTCGTACGCACGGTACGATTGTTGACCAACCAAGCGTCTAATTTTTGTCAAAAAGGCGTGTGCCACGATCTTGTTTTGCATACTAACGATTGTCGTTCCACAAACACGAACGTAGTGAGGTACTGCGAGGAATTTCAGCTCTTGAGCGCCACCCTTTGGGCCCCTTCTGCTAATTTCATGTTTGGTGAGCATTGATTCCGAGCATGCGTGTTTGTACATTCGACTTTTGTGTGACAGATTTGTGTACTGACCATACGAAAATCTGACGTCAAGCCGTTGTCCGCGAAAATTTATTAGCCTGTCGTCCAACATTTGTTGGCCGAAAATTGTACAACAATTGTCAAAAGGAGCGTACTAATGGTAAGATTTTAGGACAACAGTCTGTCAACAGACAATCCCCTGCCAACAATCGTACCGTGTGTACGAGCCTTTAAGAGCCAGTCATTTGCTCTTCTGTAAATATAAAACTAAAAAGGTTTTTGCCTTTAGTTATACTTTAAAGGCAGAAGGTTAGGTCTGATTGTCAGGTGGCTAATATGCAAAGAAGTTCTAAAATTTACTGGCTCTTATATAAAGGTGATTTTAACAATACTTCTCTGTGCTTATCAAAAGTCTAGTATAGTTTAGTTGCAAATACTTACCGTAATTTTTTTTTTTTTTATGTAAAGCTATTCGAAGACATTGTGGAGATTCTTGACCCTGAAATGAGATTAAAGAGTCCTTCCGATTCTTATGAAGCTATCCCGGAGGATCAGGAGGACAACATCCTCACTCCAGCAAAAGAACAGCAGGAAACACAAAGTGTGAAATCACGCGAAACCAGCACAAGGCTGTCAAATATGTAAGCATTGTTTAGCCAATGTATTTTTCATGCCAATATTGTGTTAACTAGACTCATAAGTAGCAGTAGAGTAGTAGAAAAACTATTGTTGTCTGGTGTAGCAGAAGAATGACGAGTCTGCGCTGTGTTGAGACTGAGAGGCGGGGAGAGCGAACACATACCGGCAACATGCTCATCAAAGTGAAGTCACTGACTGGGAAGGAGATAGAAATTGATATTGAGCCAACTGACAAGGTGGAGAGGATTAAGGAGCGGGTTGAAGAAAAGGAGGGTATTCCTTCACAACAACAAAGGCTGACCTATAGTGGGAAACAAATGAATGATGAGAAGACTGCTTCAGACTATAAGATACAGGGTGGTTAAGTTCGACATTTGGTGCTTGCCCTAAGAGGAGGCTGCTGAAAGACGACTAAAGTTTTTTTTGCATAATCCGTTATGGATATTATTTGTGGAGGAACCACATCCTTTTGGTTCTGCAGCATGGGACTGCCCTCCACAGACATTTGCCAGTTTTTTCTTTAAATATTAAGGTTGTGTTGTGCATTGTTTTTGTTTACCCCTAAATAAATAATCCTCAAAAAAAAAAAGAAAAAAAAGAATGACAGTTGTGAGCTGCACTGTTAACTTGGTAGTAAACATAATGCAGTTAAGTAGGAGGAAAACACCATCCCTGGTCCTTGTAGTAATGATGTGTGTCTTGCCATAGTGTTTGCCTATTACCATGGCTTCATGGTGGAGAAGTCGGAGGGAGAATTAGACAGCCACAACCTAACTTTCTTGTTGCTACCACGATGACAGGCAAACACAAAAAGAAAGAGTTTAAAAGATTAGTTGATCCAAAAGTGAAATGTTAGTTATAGCAGAAGCCTGGTGGGCTGGACCTGCCCCTGGTTTCTTTTATGACCTTGGTTCTCCAAAAGTTAAATCTCCCTGCTTTAATTCTTAAATCCAACGGGGTGTTTTGGTGTTTCAGACTACCTTTTGTGTTTTAGCATCACCTATTGAGTTTGTCATAATACAGTATATACAAGTAAATAATCTAACAGGGAGAGTGGGTACAACTCATAGTAGCCAAGGAGGTGTGCATACCCAGGAACTGAAGCAAAGAGATCTCATTGATAGCGTGCCTAATGCCGCGTACACACAAGCGGACTTTCCGACCGGACTGGTCCGACGGACCGAATCCAGCGGACAATCCGACCGTGTGTGGGCTGCATCAGGCTTCCGACGGACCGTTTCGGTCAGAAATCCGATGGACTTTAGATTTGAAACTTGCTTCAAATCTTTACGTCGTAACTCCGCCGTACTCAGTTCCTGACGGAAAGCCCGTTCGTCTGTATGCTGGTCCTACGGACCAGATATGATGCAAGGACAGGGTACTGCATCTCGCGCTCGCTGCAATAGGAAAAACAAATTTTCTTATTGCGGCGAGCGTGGGGCATACCAGGCCCTTAGGTCTGGTATGGATTTTAAGGGAAACCCCCTACTCTGAAAAAACATCGTGGGGTCCCCCCTAGAATCCATACCAGACCCCTATCCGAGCACGCAGCCTGGCCGGTCAGGAAAGGGGGTGGGGATGAGCGAGCGCTGCCCCTCCTGAGCCGTACCAGGCCACATGCTCTCAACATGGGGGGGTGGGTGCTTTGGGGGAGGGGGGCGCCCTGCAGCCCCCCCACCCCAAAGCACCTTGTCCCCATGTTAATGAGGACAAGGACCTCTTCCCGACAACCCTGGACGTTGGTTGTCGGGGTCTGCAGGCGGGGGGCTTATCGGAATCCGGGAGCCCCCTTTAATAAGGGGGCCCCCAGATCCTGGCCCCCCACCCTATGTGAATGAGTATGGGGTAAATCGTACCCCTACCCATTCACCTAGGGAAAAAGTGTCAATAAACAAAACACACTACACAGGTTTTTAAAGTAACTTATTAGACAGCTCCGGGGGTCTTCTTCCGACTTCGGGGGTCTTCTTCCGACTTCGGGGGTCTCTCCAGCCTCTTCTCCCGGGGTCCGGTTCTTCTCTCCGCTCTCTCCGGCCTCTTCTCCCCGTGTTCGACCTCTTCTCCCGGTATCCGGGTCTTCTGCCGGCTCCTCCGCTATCTTCTGCCGCTCTTTTGCTAGCGGTGGCCCGGACTTCTATGTCGCCTTCTTCCCTCTTCTCTTCTTCTGATGTTGACACGACACTCTCTCCGGTGACCCTGCCCCCTTATGCCGTCACAGTCCCAGCATGCCCAGGGACTGTGACAGCATAAGGGGGCGGGGTCACCGCCTATATAAGTCATAGCGGAGCGCTCAGACAGCATTACAGCCGGAGAGTGCGTCGTGTCAACATCGGAAGAATAGAAGAGGGAAGAAGGCGACACCGGGCCACCGCTAGCAAAAGTGCGGCAGAAGATAGCAGAGGAGCCGGCAGAAGAACCGGACACCGGGAGAAGAGGTCGAACACCGGGAGAAGAGGCCGGAGAGAGCGGAGAAGAACCAGATGCCAGGGAAGAGGCCAGAGAGACCCCCGAAGTCGGAAGAAGACCCCCGAAGTCGGAAGAAGACCTCCGGAGCTGTCTAATAAATTACTTTAAAAACCTGTGTAGTGCGTTTTTTTTATTGACACTTTTTCCCTAGGTGAATGGGTAGGGGTACGATGTACCCCATACTCATTCACATAGGGTGGGGGGCGGGATCTGGGGGCCCCCTTATTAAAGGGGGCTCCCGGATTCCGATAAGCCCCCCGCCCGCAGACCCCAACAACCAACGGCCAGGGTTGTCGGGAAGAGGCCCTTGTCCTCATCAACATGGGGACAAGGTGCTTTGGGGTGGGGGTGCCCCAGGGCGCCCCCCTCCCCCAAAGCACCCACCCCCCCATGTTGAGAGCATGTGGCCTGGTACGGCTCAGGAGGGGAGGGGGTGCTCGCTCGTCCCCACCCCCTTTCCTGACCAGCCGTGCTGCATGCTCGGATAAGGGTCTGGTATAGATGTTGGGGGGGACCCCACACCGTTTTTTCGACGTAGGGGGTTCCCCTTGAAATCCATACCAGATCTAAGGGCCTGGTATGCCCCGCGACAGGGCTTGCAAGGTGTCAATCTCGCCGATAAAAGCGGCGAGATTGACTTCCTTTTCTAGTCCCGTCGTACCCGAGTCACATTCAAAATGAACGGGCTTGTCCGTGTGTGGGCAAGTCCGTTCATTCGGAAAGTCCACCGTAACTCCGTCGAAAGTCCCTCGGGAAGACCGGCGGACCTAGTCTGCCGGAAAGTCTGGTCGTGTGTAGGCAAGTCCGTCCGTTAAGAAGGTCCGTTAGAAGTCCGCCGGAAGTCCGTCGGGAAGACCGTCGGACCTAGTTTCCCAGAAAGTCCGGTCGTGTGAACGCTGCATAAGAGGTATAGAAATGTGTCAGTTGATTTAACCACATACTGGGCACTTTCACCCCCTACCTGCCCAGGTTTTCAGCTTTCGGCGCTGTCACACTTTGAAGAACAATTGCGCGGTGATGCAACACTGTAACCATATGACATTTTTTCAGTTTTTTCACACAAATAGAGCTTTATTTTGGTGGTATTTAATCCCCACTGGGTTTTTTTTATTTTTTGCTAAATAAACGTAAAAAGCCCCAAAATTTTGAAAAAAAACCCGTGTTTTTCCTTGTTCCTGTTTTAAAATTTTGCAAATAAATAATCTTTCTTCATTAATTTAGGCCAACATGTATTCTGCTACATTTCTTTGGTGAAAATAACCCAAATATATGTTTATTATTTTGTCTGTAGGACAAAGTTATAGAGTCCACAAACTTGTGGTATATATAGTATATCTAAAAAACTATCAATCCTGATGTACTGAGGCCCTATCTCTTGAGGCCTGAAAATGCCAGAACTGTACAAATATCCCCAAAAAAAAAACTTTTTTGGAAGGTAGACAATCCAAGATATTTGGGAAGAGGCATGGCGCGTGTTTTTAAGTTGTAATTTTTTTCACAATACTTTGGAAAATGAAGAAATTAGAAAAAAGAAATTTTTTCACATTTTTTTTTCACATACTGTCACCGGAGCAGTACAGCGTTTCCATATAACAGGTGTGATGGTGATCAGGGACACTGGTGACAGTATGTAAAAAAAAAAAAAATAAAAATGTAAAAAAAAAAATAAATGCTATTTTTTTTTCCTTTTTTTATTACATTTTTTTTTTTGTTTTGTTTTGTTTTTTTTTTTTTTACGATTTCCTTTTTAACACACTGTGACCAGAGCAGTACAGTGTTACCATAGTAACACTGTACCACTCTGGGGAAGCGATCAAGATTATTTTTTTATTTTTTTTACACATTATGATTACTTATATCAGTGAAATTTATTGGTGTAAGCAACCAATTTTACTGAATGAAACTGATTCATTCAGTGTGTTTTGTTGTGATTAGCTGTGATTGGCTCTGTCTGTACCATGTGATCACTGTGACCAATCACAGTTAGCAACACAATTCTACACAATCGATAGCATAAAAGGAAGCCATCCATTGTTTACAATTGTCATGTGATCTGCTGTGATTGATCACAGCGATCACATGGTACCGGCAGCAGGCTGGTACACTGATCAGTCATTGGCTGTGTCCAGTTACACCACAGTATGGCCCCGTGAGAGGCAAATTCCTGGAGGTTGTCAATGCTGGAGGAAATTTACAGCACACACTAATTTTGGTAGCATAATTATACATGTGTTATGTATGTTCTTTTGTTAAAGAACATTAAAGGGGTTGTAAACCCTCATGGTTTTAATCAGTGCGGCTTAATCATAGCTTATGATTAAGCACTAACTATAGTGTGAAACTCGTCAGATTTCCTGTACTTCTTGCTGTGGCATGTACTTTTGTTGTTTTTATCAATAAAGGTGATTATCATTTTGAGTGCGGCTGTCCAGAACTTTTCTTGCATTCATCCCATATGGATATAACTATGGGGTGTCAAACAATGTAGGAACTGCCCACCCCTACACGGCTGGACAGTTCGTACCATGTTTTCTTCTAAAAGAAATACATACAGCATTATATTTACAATGATACATTATGTGTTTGCTTCAGCATCTACATTAATTAAGCGCACTCATTTTATTAACACCACCCTTCCAAACTTTTTAAAAGCTTCATAAAACAGATCATGTTCTACAAAAAGCCAGTACTTGTCTTCCTCACCTTTCTATAGGGCTTTGGACAATGCCATATTTTCTCTTCAAAGTGGTGATACATTTCTGATGAACTACCAAAAGTAAACACAGCTTTGTTAAACTTGTAACGTATATCTAATTCTTAGGCAGGTATTATTGTATATTATTTATTTTGATACAATAAATGATCTATTTTTGTTTTCAGCATAGTGAGATTTAATGCTGTTTGAATCTCGAATTTACAGGAGCGAACAGTCTAGGCTTAAAAATCCATATACTTGGATAGTCAAGCAAGAGGAGCCTGTAAAGGACGAGAAAAGATCTAAGGTTCCAAGACCATTGACACCAGCATTAGATAAAAGTGTCAAGCAGGCGACTAAGGACTTCTGTGACTGGGTGACATCTTTGGCAAGTGTGCAATACTTGAAACCTAGCATCTCTCACATGTTAATTAGTTTCAATGAGAGCCTTTAATTTTAACTGTAGCATAACGTTTGCTAGGCAAAGCAGTTCAGTGCACAGTTTATGGGCACTCGTATTAAAACATGAAAACTCCTAAAACCAGGCCAAGCTAAAATGCCTTGTTTGTATTTTTTTCCCCATCCACTGCCAAAAAATAGCAGATATTCAAGTGGCTGGTGGCATAATTGGCTGGGTTCTCTAAAAATGTTGAGATAATTGAAATGTTTTAAGGAGGTTTTTCATTTTCAGCCAGAATATGGAAAACTGTGTGTCTTCCAATGTTGACTTTTGGGGTCCTCTCCACTTGTATCGCTGCCAATCAGCTGTTTGGTATAAGCCAAGCAGCTCTAGTGTTATGAATTATTTTCAGATTTATTTTTAGCGGTGCAGCACAGCTCATGCAAGGAAATCCAATAAAAACAAATAAATATCTAAGGCCAGATTATTTGTTGCCATGCTTACCATGCCAGCATACCTACTACGTTATATCTCTGAATGCCTCAAGCAAGGAGATATCTTTCTGTCCTCAAGCAGATTGCTCAAATGCCAGGACCGGCTGTAATGCTTGGCTGACAGTCACAATATATTATTTGTGTTTGATTCTTCCTGTTTTTGCATAAAAGGACAGATGAAGTCTGCCCACAGAGATTTTTCGACAGGTTGCAAAGTCTCTGTGCGTGTTAATGAGCATCTCCAATAGCTGAAGGTGCTCATTATAATTCCCTATTGAGGTCACACACAGCCTGATTATTCAAGTAATTTGAAATGATTGTAATTGTAACTTTGGCCACCCAAATGAAATAAAAAAAACAAGTTATCAGATTTTAATGTTCCTGGCTGGATACAATAAGCCAATGATTGTATATACCTGAATACATGGTGGTGAGCTAAGTGACCTGACAGGCTTGCACAACCAGAATAACTAGATAGATTGTATCCATCGTTCTTGCAGTTACAATGCTGATCTACGTTTTAAACAAAGGGCTTTTTAGCTTTCTGTTCTAAGCCAAATAAAGCTGAGGTTTGGAATAAATAAACAGAAAATATTTATTACAATGTAGTATACAGTATATATGTATACATGTATACACATATATGAACAACAGCTTACCGATTCTTAGTGGAGCCTGTATTACTTAATTTGAACCTGTTATTTATCAACTTATTTATCAACTTCCTTTAACAGACCAAGCTGTCCAGCAAAAGTGGCAGTTAGAGGAATGAGACAAACTATTTAACACTGACAGGGGAACTTACAATGGTCAGCTTATATTTATTTATGTAAAACCTTTATTCCAAAAAACTGTTGCTTTTACTGCTTAAAAAGAGTTACCTAGCGTTCGACTTTAATTTGTTTAAAAACTGATTTAGGTGGCACTAATGAGGAAGCACTAATTATCTGCACTTATGGGCACTGATAGGTGGCATTGATGAGCACTGATAGGCGGCATGGATAAGCGGCACTGATGGGCACTGATTGGTGACACTAATGGGCATTGATGGGCTTTACTGATGGACATTGATAGGCATCACTGATAGGTGGCACTGAAAGCCAGCACTAACTGGCATCACTAATGGGCACAGGATTTCTGGCTGTGGTGGGCACCGATTGTTGGCACTGGTGGGCATTGATTGCTGGCATTGGTTGGCACTGGTTGCTGGCACTGGTTAGCATGGGTTGCTGGCACTAGTAGTGTTCTAATGTAATCATTACCAGGAGCGGCCATTCAGGTACGCCGTCCTATGACGTCCACCCAGAACGAGAACCGCACCATCCCGCCGTCTCTTGACGGTGGGCGGGCGGCAAGTGGTTAATTGACATGAGTAGTAAAATACAATGCAGTAATACAAAACATGTAGAAACAGTATTATATATATATATATATATATATATATATATATACATACATACATACAGTACACATGCACGCATGGCATGGACATCATAAATTCATAGATATGTACATAAACTGCACATAGCAAGAATAGATATTGTTGATATAAAATATGTAACTTCATATATGCACACATGTCAACTTAGCAGCACAAACCAAATTAAATGAGTTGAAAAAATTGAGAATATGTATCTAGATATTAATCCTATTGAGGCATATAGCTACATCCTGAATGCCCGACGCGTATTGTGACAAAAACATTTCCTCAGGGGCAGATGCTATTGGGTATCTACAAGAAACAAAAATCTAATTAACTGCTTGCCGACTGGCTCACGCTGATATACGTCGGCAAAAGGGCACGTACAGGCAGATTAACGTACCTGTATGTTGCCCTTTAAGAAGCGGTTTGCGGGCGCGCGCGCCACGACGTCCGTGAGTGTGATCGCGGGTCCCACGGGACTCAATGTCTGCGGGGATACCTACGATCATCTCACGGAGAGGAAGAAAATGCTTGTTTACATCAGCATTTCCCCGTTCTGCCTAGTGACACTGACACTGATCACAGCTCCCTGTAATTGGGAGCGGTGATTAGTGTCGTGTCACACATAGCCCCTCCCCCCCACAGTTAGAATCACTCCCTAGGACACACTTAACCCCTACAGCGCCACCTAGTGGTTAACCCCTTCACTGCCAGTCACATTTACACAGTAATCAATGCATTTTTAATCGCACTGATCGCTGTAGAAATGTGAATGGTCCCAAAATCGCACCAAAAGTTTCTGGTCTGTCCGCCATAATGTTGCAGTCACGATAAAAATCGCTGATCGCCGCCATTACTAGTAAAAAAAAGAATTATTAATAAAAATGCCATAAAACTATCCCCTATTTTGTGGACGCTATAACTTTTGTGGAAACCAATCAAACGCTTATTGCGATTTTTTTTTTTTACAAAAAATATGTAGAAGAATAGGTATCGGCCTAAACTGAGGAAAAAAAATGTTTTTTTATATATTTTTTGGGGATATTTATTATAGCAAAAAGTAAAAAATAATGTGTTTTTTTTTTTTTTTTTTTCAAAATTGTCGCTCTTTTTTTGTTTATGGCGCAAAAAATAAAAACCACAGAGGTGATCAAATACCACCAAAAGAAAACTCTATTTGTGGGGAAAAAAAGGACTTCAATTTTGTTTGGGAGCCACATTGCACCACCGCACAATTGTCAGTTAAAGCGACGCAGTGCCGAATCGCAAAAAGTGCTCTGGTCTTTGGGCAGCCAAATGGTCCAGAACTTAAGTGGTTAAGCCTAATGTTACAGTAAACACATCCAAAAAAGACAGGCTCTGCAGTCCTGAGTACTTACATGCAACAGATAACAACGGTGTGAAATATGTGTGGGGCCAGGGCCAGTGAGGGAGTCCATCCCAGGAGCTGAGGTAGACAGAACCCCCGCACCAAGAGGGTGCACACGCAGCATCCCCATAGCACAGATTACCAGTTTCCATAATGAGTACAAGGTAATAGACAGGAGTGATATTTTCCAATGGGGTCTGTAATAAATGGATAATATATCCATAAGAATTGGAAGTGAGATAAGACTAGGTACCCAGATGGAATGTGACAGAAATGGAAACATGTGCAGGTGAGATAGTGGTAAGAGACACCAACAGAGATGTAGAGAACGAAGGATGTATGCAAAGAGCACCATAAGAAGATCCCACTCACCAAGAGTATAGTGTGAGAAATAGGAAAGAAGGAAAACTTACTGAGAAACAGTGTGATGAGATCGCTTGGTGATTGCCATTAATATGTATATAGAAACATAGTGCTTCAGTGGAACAAGGCGTCTACACGTGTGCAAAAAAACTAGAGAAACTGTGCCTGGAGAGCCACCTTATATACACCCCCCACGTACAAGGTCTGCCACCAGCGTCACGGCAGCAGGACAAGTCCGGGGAGGGGCCCCAGCCCAGGCAATAGTGAAGATATTTGCCAGCACACCATGGAACGACATAGATAGCGTCCAAAATGGTAATTTATTGCATGATCACAACACAGGGAGAATGCAACGTTTCGGAGTCACTCAGTACCCCTTCGTCAGGCATGTGATGACCCGTTTGGACGCTATTTATGTTGTTCCATGGTGTGCTGGCAAATATCTTCACTGTGACTTGAACCAGTATCCAGCTGGTTGTTGCTGCAGCACCCAAACTCGAGAGCTCATCCAGGAATGTGTGCGATGGGAATATGAAGTATTACCAGCCGAGGCAGTAGACACCCCTGTGGCTGACGCTGAATCCCCAGCTGAGTCAGCTGGATGAGAAAACCTTATGCTCCTGCCACGCCGCCCAAAAATGACGTCGCGCATAGAGCGCGGTACGTGATGCCGATGCGCTGTGGGCACTCTGCCAAGGGAATGTTAGAGCCATTGAACTTCATTATTAGGGCTAAGGGAAATGGGAGGATGGGGTTCGGTGCCAACTGCAATAACATATAATATCCTGTAACTAATGCTGCACCTAAAATTAGTAATAACTAATAAGCAAAATTTGAAACAATAAAGGGCGCAACAGTTATAAAGTGTCAAATAGACTAAATAATCATTATGTGGATACACAGACAATACATTATCGTAAATAAAAGTACTTGGCGTGCGTCTCAGCTGTGTGCGGAAGCGAAGGACTCGTGTACTGCGTGTCGAGCCTCACTTTCAATGCATTTCACGCTCAAGCGTGCGCCATCAGGAAAAAACAGGGAAGCAACACGCTACGGTCCGTCTTCATCTGATCCCCCATAGAGGACAGCAGCACTCTTACAGGTCGGTCCCTGCACAGTGTGCAGAGACAGACCTGTCATCTGCCTGCTCAGCGGAGCCTTTACACGGACACGTCCATGTGAAAGGGCCCTAAGACTTTTACTAAATAGTTTCCTGGGGACTGTTTATTTTATTGACCGCAATGTGTTAAGCTAAACAAATGCTAAGGGTTTAATACTGCTTTAACTCTTATCTGTTAGCTAAAAAATATTGGTTTGAACTAACATTTGTACTCCTTTTAGGGAGGAGAAAACTGCAGTGTCAATGAAGCCACCATCTTCAGCCTTTTTGCTAGTGGATATGACACCAAGCCTACCCTCAGCGTCCCAATCCACGTGGTAGAGCTGAACAATGTACCTGCAGAATTGAGAATGTCTCTGGGGGTTTTGCCTCGACAAGAAATGACCAAGGCACCTACGGGGATAGGAGAGTGTACGGTAGGATCAGTGTTTCAAATGTATGCTAGAAACAGGACATCCGAAAATGGCTGGGGCTCATAAACCCAGTTTTGCCCTTTATGTATGTATGGGGGTTCATGTTGCTCTATTAACAGTAGCCTCTTGTAAACAACAGCACAACTCTAATGCCGTGAACACATGGGCGGACTTTTCAACCTCAAAGGGCTGACGGTCTTTCCGACGGACTTTCGACGGACTTTTGACGGACTTCTGACGGACTTTCGAACGAACGGACTTGGGTACACGCGATCACACCAAAGTCAGACGGATTCGTACGTGATGACGTACGACCGGACTAAAATAAGGAACTTCATAGCCGTAGCCAATAGCTGCCCTAGCGTTGGTTTTCGTCCGTCGGACTAGCATACAGACAAGCCGATTTCTCGATAGGAACCAGGTCCGGCGGAGTTGCGGCAGAAAGATTTGAAATGTGTTCCAAATCTAAAGTCCGTCTGATTTTCGACCGAAAAAGTCCACTGCAGGTCCGATGAAGCCCACACACGGTCGGATTGTCGGACAAGTCTGGTCGAAAAGTCCGCCCGTGTGTACACGGCATTAGGGCCCATTCACACCAGGTGCAGTTGGATGCATTTTTGACTGTACACCAACTGCATAGACAGTCCAAAATCCAGGCTATCCTGTGGGTATAATTCACACCATTGCAGCACATAGAAGCCTAAGGAAAGAAAGAAGGAAGTGACCTCACAGAACAAATGCAGATAGAAAAACACGAATTGACTGCATGTAAATGCCCATAAAATGTGCATCAAATGCATGCATACGTGCAAGGAAAACATGCACAGTAGATGTGCAGTTTTTAGTGTGAACGGGCCCTGACACAATGGTACTTTTCATCAGTAGGTGGTGATGAAGGTGATATCATAAATACCCAGCTCCCAGTTTGAAAAGAAACACACGCTGCTTAAATATTTCAAGCCATGTATGGGCTAGCTGGTTTTACACATAAGTCAATCTATCGTTTTGCCAAACGATTGGTGTCACCAGCTATAGCCGGCAACATCAATCATTTTATTCTGCCAATGGGGAAGGCTCCCCACTGGCAGAACACAATAGTGATTCCCCTATACAACCCGATTGTGTTGATGGGGGAATCGGCCCTTTTTTTTTTTTTTCGTTAAACCTGCTGGTTAAACAAAAAAAACTGAAAATTGTATCATACTTATCGTAATTTTCCTTTCCTAATGCCAATCCATGGCAGCATACTAGTGATAGGCTCCGCCTTTCTCCCCTCCCTCAGGACCAATGAAATAGCATAAATTAAAGGCCAGTTAGGCCCCGCCCCATTCTTCGTAATTAGCTAGATACCGAAACGCACAAGGGTGGGTCCGTATGCTGCCATGGATTGGCGTCAGGAAAGGAAAAATTACGGTAAGTATGATACAATTTTCCGTTTTCCTGACGCCACCATGGCAGCATACTAGCGATACATATCCTAGCTGACAGGGTGGGTTTTACTTAACAAACCAAAATAATTATTTTATATATATTATCTATATACCAAAATAATTATTTTATATATATATATATATATATATATATATATATATATATATATATATATATATATATAATATCTATATATATATATATAGATATTATATATATATATATAGATATTATATATATATATATATATATATATATATATATATATATATATATATATAGATATTATCTATATATCTATATATATATATAGATATATATATATATCTATATATATATATATATAAAATAATTATTTTGGTTTAGATATAGATATATATTTTCAAATGGGACAGAAGACTGAACAGTCATTCCTCCGAAGCCCACTGATGACAAGGCACCCAGATCTATTCAGTAAACGTTGAAAAAGTATGCTGGGAAAAGCATGCCACTTTCCTGTAGAATTATTATTATTCAGGATTTATATAGCGCCAACAGTTTACGCAGCGCTTTACAATATAAAAGGGAGACAATACAGTTATAATACAATAAAATACAAGAGGATTAAGAGGGCCCTGCTCAGAAGAGCTTACAGTCTAATAGGGTGGGGCAGGTGGTACAAAAGGTTGTAACTGTGGGGAATGAGCTGATGGAAGTGGTAGGAGATTAGTTGGAGACGTGATAGGCTTTCCTGAAGAGATGAGTTTTCTGGGAACGCCTGAAGGTAGCAAGAGTAGGGGATAGCCGGATAGATGGAGGTACCGAGTTCCAGAGGATGGGAGAGGCTCTGGAGAAATCCTGGAGACGAGCATGGGAGGAGGAGATGAGAGAGCTTGAAAGCAGGAGGTCTTGAGAAGAGTGGAGAGGTCGATTTGGGTGATATTTGGAGACAAGATTAGTGATGTAGCTCGGGGCAGAGTTGTGAATGGCTTTGTATGTTGTGGTTAGTATTTTGAATTTAATTTGCTGGGTGATTGGGAGCCAGTGTAGGGATTGGAGTAGAGGGTTGGCAGACGCTGAGCGGTTGGGTAAGGTGGATAAGTCTGGCAGAATTAATGAATCCATAGATGCTTTCAACTGGGCCGCCTATGAGGCCTCAACCTCTCTGGAAGAGGATGCATCCTGCCACTAAAGGAGGCTCACGACCCATTTCCCATCTGCACAACCAATCTTGCTAAAGTCCAGGAGGCAACCTCTCTTGCCTGATGAATTCCATCTGGAAAAGTGAAAGACTTATCATATGAACTGAAAAGAGCAATTGTGGACAGAAACTTCTTTCAAGCTCTGGGAATGACCAATTTGTGTGGCTTTCTTGCTTGAACGTCTGGAAAGTTAGGCAATGGACAGATGATTGATAGATGGAGGGCTGTCGCTACCTCTGATATAAGCTGAACTACAGGATGAAGCTCTACTCCTGTAACAAAAGCAATATGCTTTTCTGAAGCTCTAAGGGCTTGAAACTTCAAACCGACTTCTGTTTGACGATTTGCGCTAAATACTGGTTAGTAAGCGATATCTTAAACCCAACACTGCCCTGTTGGAGTAAACAGCCCAAACCCCAACAGCATCGAAAGATTTTAATTGTGAAAGATTCTCTCGCGGTTGACGAAACCTCCTGACTGTCTTCAAAATTTTGCAAACTAAAGGGCCTTTGGCCAAATTAAACCTTGTTCTTGCTGACACCTGCAACCTGAAAAGAGGATAGGGTAAGGTTCATGTCCAATCTGACCTACAAGAAGACCAGAACAGCTGCCACCAGAGGTGCAGTAAGAATAATATCACAAGAAAAAAAACACAAGTTTGTTCCAGATCTTGGCATAGAGGCTGTTAGTAGAGTGCCTTTCGAACCGCCCAAAGTAGAGCTCACTCTTGGAGCAACTCTGGAGCAAAATAGGTTCTGCGGCTTCCCCTTTCTGCCATTATGCTTGCATCTCTGGTCTGTGCGTGTGTGAAGGGAGAATCGACTTCTGTATTCTGAAGTGGATAGCCAGGAAGCACCAAGGTTCCTATGGTCAGAATGGAGGGGTGGTCGTGACTACCATGCTCATTCTTGACAGCTTCCAGAGGAATTTCATTACGTGAGAAGTTGGGGGAAAACATATACAGTAGGCTTGATTGCAGATTCATGGAGAAACTCAGCTTCTGTTCTCTGCTTTGGGGAGCGGAAACCGAGTCAGACCTCTTCTTAAATTGGAATTTGCTGTGAGAAGCAAAGAAGCCTGTCTGTGGTAGGCCACCTGTGGACAAGCCTACCCCTCATGCTCTGGCAAGCTTGCATGATGGACAGTATGTCCGTGTATTCCAGTCCCCTAGGAGGTAAATTGCTTCTGGAATTTGCTGGTGATCTTCCTACCCAGACATTCTGGGTTCTACATCTCTCAATAGCATATTGCCGCACGATCCTCCCTGGAGCTGAAAATACGCAATTACTGTCCTGTTGCTCAACTGCAAGATGACTGGTCACCCTTGATTCCGTGTAGCAAGGTCAAAGTGATAAAAAAGGCTGCCTGACCTTCCAGCGCTTTCGAGACTACCTTCCTTGGCTAGCAATCTCCGCTTGCCTTGACTGACAGACCCTCGCAGTGCGCCTTCCAGGCTGTCTTGCCGACATGATTCATCACATTGATCCAGTGAGATGGTTCGTGACATCCTCAAGGTCTTTCCATCACTGCAGACCGCTATACTTACTGCGTGACACTGACCATAGCTGCGCCGGATCCTGTTTCCTCCGTTGTAGTTGAAACTAGCACCGATGCCCATGCACCCAAGGAATCATCGGTATGAATGACAACATTACAGCCAGGAGGCTGAGACACCTAGAAGTCGTCCAGGAAGTAAAGGCATCTGATCTCATAATTCTCCTTATGACCGTCACCGTCCTTTTCTGATGGATGCAAAACAGAGGAACCAGTAGAGCCCCCATAGGCACTTTAACTGTTGGAAAGCAAAAGTTGGCCGCCTTTTTTTTTTTTTTTTTTATGTAGAAAGGAATGACGCCCAGGTAGTGGCGAATCTGGAGACCCTGTTCTCCAAGAGGAACTGACACGGCACTGAAACCTCTGTGAACATTCTTAGAGATATTCCTAGGCTAAAAGGTAGGCTGATAAAACGGAGATGTGTCCAACCAATCGCCAAATTTACTTTGGAATAAAAAAGAAAAGAAAAAAAATTTGGCATGTAAAGCTAAGAATCCTGACGATCTAGCGAAAGCCTCCAGCCATCTGCTGCAACCCCCACGACCTACAAACAGGGGTGGGTAGGAAACCTACAATCTCTCCTGTAAGATGGGACCAGAACAGCTCCCCTCTATATCTGAAGTGTATGTAAGTATTGTAACCGCCGTGGTTGCGGTGGATCTGGCAGCTCCGAGGGGGAGAAAAAGGTCCGGAGAAGGAACAGTGAGGAATCCACCGAAAGTGACCATGAGTGCCTATCCTCCAAGGATCTGCACAATCCACTGTCCAGTAACCCGTGATGCGTGCCCACTGGGACTTACCTTAAAAGTCTGGGCATGCACCCGGTAAAAGGGTTTTGTGGGTACCTGCGGTACATCCAAAGATTTTCATTTATGGATCTTATGAAAGGTTGCCCCTAGAGGAGTGGAACCTAGCGGAAGAAACACATTTCTCCCTTTATTTATTATTATTTATTTTTAGTTATATATATATATTTTTTTTCACTTTCCTGCTTTCTGTTATGGGAGAAGAACGGACCCTCCTCCTGTCACTTCCGACATGGCTGTCTCTGGTTTCATATCAAACAGAGATCTTGCACTATAAAGTGACTATTCCAATTTTGTTTCTAGGAAGCCAAACACCGCCCCGGGTCTCAACCATAGGGTACTCCTCGCCGTAACTGAGTATAGCATTGCCTTGGCCAGGAACCAGGTTGAGACTATTGCTGCTTCTGCAGTGAAATTTGCAGATACATCTTGGCTGGGTCCCATGATATCAGCCCTAAGGATTTCCTCCCCAACCATATCCTGGGAGCAGAAACCCAAAGTACCTGTCACCAAGGTAAGGGCCTCTGTTGAGTGGCAGGCCCTTCCCAGCCGCCACCCTATTGGACAACAGCCGGTTCCACTGTAGGCATGGATTTCAGCGATGCTATATCCGCCTTGAATTAAACCAGTTTTCTAATGGAAAAGTGATTGCTCATTGAAAGGGTAAATATGACTTTGTCTTTTAAACCATGTAATGGTCTGCATTGCATGACTGGATGGATACACAGTTCTCCAAAGAAAAACTGACACCAAGTAGCTCCAGATCTTCCTCTGGTGCAAGGGAGCTAAAATCATTTGCAGGCTGCGCCCCCTCCTCAGGAGTACTGAGAGTATGAGTGATCCATGAGGCAGGTTGTTCTGCTAGTGGCTAGACCCGCAACAAGGGGGCTGGCTAGCTAGAGTAATTACAGCGAGTTTAAAACTTTTGTGCCACCTTAAAAGTAATAAGGACATTCGGTATTACCTGTCAGCTGCAAACTTCAACCAGGCCGACTTCACTCACCAGCCTCCTGGGCATAGGCACTGTGCCACAGGTCCTGCAGGACTCTTGTTGGGGTGCTGGGTCTGGGAAAGAAGAGCTAAGACGTTTTCCTTGGAACCTCTCTCCTGAGTGGGAGCGGCATCCGAGCTATGCTTCTCTGAATAACGTCCGCCTTTCTATAGCCTCTGACTCTGGCCTTTGAGAGCGTGGGCGCGCGGAGCTGAAGCAAATCAAAGCAATCCGCATAAGAGGGCACTCTTTTCCTGAAAACTTACCGACACGGTGGTCCCCACCTAAGTGTTGAGGGTCGTTTGTATGGGTGGTGACTGATACTCGAACCATGGAGAAATGGGACGACCAGCTGAGAGACGAACAGGTGCAGAAAGACTGAGAAGAGGAAAAATAGATAAGGCAACAGCGACTTCGCTTCTCCCTCTATTAATGTGTATCTAAATATATACATACACATATATACATCTACACACTCTCTCCTTTCCCCCTTTTTTTAAAAAAAAAAACAAAACAATATGCATGCATATATAAATACATGCACATACCGCTCCATATAACACCCCCCCCCCCCACACACACACATACATACATAAATACATACATACCAACCAGCTTAAGAACACACACATATATACACAAACATATACATGAACATATATACATAATGTAGAGGGTCAGCCTGGGGCAGGGTTAAGAAGGAGTTAATCGAAGAGGGCAGGTATTTCCCCTTCAGACCTGCTTATTGTCAGCTGGGCTGAAAGTCTCAGAGAGGAGCTGTTTGAGAGAGAGAGACAGCAGCATGCTGTGAACATGTCTATTGCTGGATGGTGTGCTGGGTGAGCTTAACCACATAAAGACTGCAGCTCTGATTGGAGCCATGAACTATTACCTGTAAGCCTGTGTGCTGCTGAACTGTGAGCTGTACCTGTGTGCACAACCGTGTGACAAGACAAGTCTGTCTTATCTTATGTTTATTTTGCCATTTTGCTGAATAATAACAATGCTTTTGTTTTAATGAACCAGCTGTCCACCCCTCTGATCCCCTACAATACCCATATATACATATCCATATACATATATAAACACACACATACCCACCTGCCAAACTAATACATACACAACCTACAAACATAAGCTATACCTACAGCTGGCCTAGGACAGAAAACCTGTCTAGGGGGAGTAATGTACCCAGACCAGTGCCACTGCAGGAGGAAAAGATCAGGAGGTGCAGAAAATGAGAAAATGACAGAAGACAAAGGCAAAGGTAAGAAGGATGCAAAACTGGCCTCCCCAAACCCAACAAGCGTTGCAGACACCAACCTTAAAGGCATATTTCATTCCTAAAGAGGAAAAACTGCTCAGCTCCATCGAGACCCACAGAAGGAGCTCCCAAGCTACTCTGGCGCTTTTAGCAACCTGATACTGGGACTTCGTACTGGGAGAGTCTTAACCCAGCCGGCAGCTACCTGAGGCAGAGGGGGGAACATAGTACTGCTTACTCTTCACTGGTGCGTGGAGGTATGAGGACAAAAAGAAGAATGGGGTGGGGCCTAACTGGCCTTTAATTTATGCTATTTCATTGGTCCTGAGGGAGGGGAGAAAGGCGGAGCCTATCACTAGTATGCTGCCATGGTGGCGTCAGGAAAAATGTATGGTGTGCCTAAAGCCCCATACACACGATAGGACTTTGTACAAACTTTCCCTTGGATTTTTGTACAAAGGGCGTTGGCCAGAAGTTTGTCTTGCATACAGACAGCAGGACTTTTCCAGCCAACTTTCCCCAAATCACGTGGTTTTTCAGCTCTTTACCACCACCCTTTGGTCAACTTCTGTATTGTTGTCTGATATTGTGTCAATCTCGCCACTTTTATCGGCGAGATTGACACCTTGCGAGCCGGGTTCACACTGGTGCGGGGATCCGACTTGGATCCCCGCCAATGCCAGGCACTGTGTTTGGTATGAATCTTGAGGGGGAACTCCATGCCAAATTTTAAATAAAAAAACGGCATGGGTTCCCCTCCAGGGGCATACCAGGCCCTTAGATCTGGTATGGATTTTAAGGGGAACCCCCTATGCCGAAAAAACAGCGTGGGGGTCCCCCCAAAATCCATACCAGACCCTTATCCGAGCACGCAGCCCGGCCGGTCAGGAAAGGGGGTGGGGACGAGCGAGCGCCCCCCCTCTCCTGAGCCATATCAGGCCGCATGCCCTCAACATGGGGGGTGGGTGCTTTGGGGGAGGGGCGCCCTGCGGCCCCCCACCTCAAAGCACCTTGTCCCCATGTTGATATGGACAAGGGCCTCTTCCCGACAACCCTGGCCGTTGGTTTATCGGGGTCTGCGGGCGGGGGGCTTATCAGAATCCAGGAGCCCCCTTTAATAAGGGGGCCCCCAGATCCCGGCCCCCCCACCCTATGTGAATGAGTATGGGGTACATGGTACCCCTACCCATTCACCAAGGGAAAAAAGTGTCAAGAAAAAAACACAGTACACAGGTTTTTAAAGTAATTTGATAGGCAGCTCCGGGGGTCTTCTTCCGACTCCGGGGGTCTTCTTCCGACTCCGGGGGTCTCTTCAGGCGTCTTCTCCCGGTGTCTGGATCTTCTGCCGGCTCCTCTGCTATCTTTTGCCGCTCTTATGCTAGTGGTGGCCCGGACATCTGGATCATCTTCTTCCCTCTTCTCTTCTTCCGATGTTGACACAACGCTCTCTCCAGCTGGAATGCTCTCTGAGCGCTCCGTAATGGACTTATATAGGCGGTGACCCCACCCCCCTATGACATCACAGTCCCGTTGCATGCTGGGACTGTGAGGTCATAAGGGGGCATGGTCATGTCATCCTATGACCACACCCCCTTATGACCTCACAGTCCCAGCATGATGTCATAGGTCACCGCCTATATAAATACAGCCGGAGAGAGCATTGTGTCAACATCTCTGGAAGAGAACAGGGAAGAAGACGTCTCAAAAGACCGGGCTCCTC
Source organism: Lithobates septentrionalis (assembly GCA_037952835.1). Classification (NCBI taxonomy): domain Eukaryota; kingdom Metazoa; phylum Chordata; class Amphibia; order Anura; family Ranidae; genus Lithobates; species Lithobates septentrionalis. The sequence goes on along the minus strand of JBBDGP010002466.1, from coordinate 14,428 downwards.
CGCTAGCAAAAGAGCAGAAGATAGCGGAGGAGCCCGGCAGAAGGAAGAAGGCACCGGAGAAGAACCAGAGAGCGCAGAGACGACACCAGAGAGCGGGAGAAGAGGCCGGAGAGACCCCCGAAGTCGGAAGAAGACCCCCGAAGTCGGAAGAAGACCCCCGGAGCTGCCTAATAAATTACTTTTAAAACCTGTGTAGTGTGTTTTTTTTTTTTTTTTATTGACACTTTTTTTCCCCAGGTGAATGGGTAGGGGTACCATGTACCCCATACTCATTCACATAGGGTGGGGGGCCGGGATCTGGGGGCCCCCTTATTAAAGGGGGCTCCCGGATTCCGATAAGCCCGCCACCCGCAGACCCCGACAACCAATGGACAGGGTTGTCGGGAAGAGGCCCTTGTCCTCATCAACATGGGGACAAGGTGCTCTGGGGTGGGGGGCCGCAGGGCGCCCCCTCCCCCAAAGCGCCCACCCCCCATGTTGAGGGCTAGCGGCCTGGTACGGCTCAGGAGGGGGGGCACTCGTTCGTCCCCACCCCCTTTCCTGACCGGCCGGAATTCCCTTTCGCGCTCGCCGCAATAGGAAAATGTGTTTTTCCTATTGCAGCCAGCGCGAGATGTACAGTACCCTGTCGCTGAGAACCAGCGCAATGGGTTCGCACTGGAAACATTCTGGCGGCCGCGTACTGTAGTTTGTACAAAAGTCTGATGCCTTTGTGTACACACGATCGGACTTTGCTCCATCGGACTTTTGTTGCCGGAAAGTTTGTCCGTTCGCACAGCCAACAAAAGTCCGATGGAAACAGAAAAAGTTTGTCCGATGGAGCATACACGTGGTCGGATGTTGCTCCAAAACAGCTAATTTGCATGTTTGTTGTCAAAAAGTCTGATCGTGTGTACGGGCCTTAACACTACATTCTCCAGAAAATACTGCTGTTCAAGGGTGTGTCTGTTACTCCTCCATAGATGGAGCCACCCTAGAACAGGAAGTGTGTTACTTGCCAGATCACCAGTTGAAAATAAGGGAGAAAAAAAACCTAAAATGGATTGCAGCCACCACATCTAATGCCGCGTACACGCGATCGGACTTTACGGCATACTTGACGGACTTAGATTTGAAACATGTTTCAAATCTATCCGGCGGACTCGAGTCCGGTCGAAAAGTCCGCTCGTCTGTATGCTAGTCCGACGGACAAAAACTGAGGCTAGGGCAGCTATTGGTTACTGGCTATGAACTTCCTTGTTTTAGTCCTTTCGTACGTCATCGCGTACGAATCCGTCGGACTTTGGTTGATCGTGTGTAGGCAAGTCCGTTCATTCGGAAAGTCCATCATAAGGTCCGTCGCAAAGTCCGCCGGGCAAAGTATGCCGTAAAGTCCGGTCGTGTGTATGCGGCATAAGGATTGGTAAGCTGCAATATATTTTTACATTTATGTTCTTGGGTTTGGATATGTGCTTGTACTGTTTTGTGTCTGCCTTACATAAAGGAGTATATATTACTTATTACTACTTATTACTTATAAAGGAGTAAGACGTGATTCTGACTTCTTTTATTTCTCAGGAGACCACGTACAACCCAAGCTGGGTGAAATCTAGATATGGGGCTTGGTACCTGGATCCTAAAACGTGGAAGGAACTTAAAGCCAATGAACCATTAAAAGACCCAGCATTGGAAAATAATGAAAATGGCATTCACTCAAAAACCAAGCTCAGTCAAAAGGTACATAAAAAGAATTATACCCATGTGACGCTTGATCAAAACAGACCTGAGATGAGGAAGTGTAATTTTGCAAATATTAATGTGTTTAAAGTTTGGATATTCAATGTTCTGGGCTTGCTTGACGGTAATGATGACAACACAGATCCATATGGGCAGGTCAACTTTTGCAGCATACAGCGCCCTACCAGTGGATTTTGGAATGTTAGATATATCAGATTCTGTATAGAGTGGAGACAGGAACTGTACAGAAACTTTTTTTTTCGTGTGTTGTGTAGCCTTGTTGTGCGTTACTAAATGAAGGTTATGCTTAAAAAATTTGGATTTTTCTAGCAACTGGTTTGTTTAATTTTAGGATGAAGAATTATTGCAGCTTCATGGAACTACTGCTTTTAAAGAATTTATTGAGAAGAAAGGTTACAGAAGACCAGAGGTGAGGTGTACTTTTTTTGTTACGACCTGAGCAGTAATCCTTCATAATAAAAATATGATGGATTTTCACAACTCAATGTTTTCAAGGGAAAGTGCTCCAAAATACAATAAAGACGGCAGCTAACATGTTAATGCTCCTGTAACCTGTAATCCTTCTGTATCATTGTTACCTAAAGTTGACCATAGCAGACCATATATTGTATTTACACATGCCTGTAACTGTACAAAATCCTGCCACTGCTGCTGTTTGGGCAATTTCCTCGCACTTCCTGTCCATTTAATGAGAATCAGAACAACAAGAAGTTACAGAAAATATCCCCACTTATCATCATTTACAAATTTAAATGGATGTCATACACAACAAAATGAGGAGAAATCCCCACAATATGAGCACAGCAATAAGAATTCCTTCTTTAGTAGAGTCTGGTACATTTTCTCAGCAGGGACACAGCTTTTAAAACCTGACAGAATCTCATAGCATGATGTGCAAGTCTTTTCAGATATAACCCTAAAAACCTAACTTGATTGTGTATCTGCTACACAAGAAGGACTGTTTTAGAGTCTGGCATGCAATGACTGCACTGGATTATGTGTAAACTAGCTATTTCAGAGACCCTAAGGAAAGAAGAATGCCATTTTTACCTTATGGTGGAATAAAGCAATAGCATTAAAAAACTTTTTCACGCTTAACATTACACCTAAACATCAGATTTATTCTCTAATGCCGCGTACACACGACCGGACTTTCTGGGAAGCTAGGTCCGACGTTCTTCCCGCCGGACTTCCGGCAGACTACCATCGGACTTTCTGAACGGATGGACTTGCCTACACACGACCGGACTTTCCGGAATCCGGTCTTCCCGACGGACTTGAATGAAGGGACTTGCCCACACACGGACAAGTCCGTTCATTTTGAACGTGACTCGAGTACGACGGAACTAGAAAAGGAAGTCAATCTCGCCGCTTTTATCGGCGAGATTGACACCTTGCGAGCCTCATCGCGGGGCATCCCAGGCCCTTAGGTCTGGTATGGATTTTAAGGGGAACCCCCTACGCCGAAAAAACGGCGTGGGGTTCCCCCTAAAATCCATACTAGACCCGGTCCGAGCACGCAGCCTGGCCGGTCAGGAAAGGGAGTGGGGATGAGCGAGCGCCCCCCCTCCTGAACCGTACCAGGCCGCATGCCCTCAACATGGGGGGGTGGGTGCTGTGGGGGAGGGGGCGCCCTGCGGCCCCTGCCACCCCAGAGCACCTTGTCCCCATGTTGATGAGGACAAGGGCCTCTTCCCGACAACCCTGGCCGTTGGTTGTCGGGGTCTGCGGGCGGGGGGCTTATCGGAATCCGGGAGCCCCCTTTAATAAGGGGGCCCCCAGATCCCGGCCCCCCGCCCTATGTGAATGAGTATGGGGTACATGTTACCCCTACCCATTCACCTGGGGGAAAAAGTGACAATAAAAAAATACTACACAGGTTTTTAAAGTAATTTATTAGACAGCTCCGGGGGTCTTCTTCCGACTTCGGGGGTCCCTCCAGCCTCTTCTCCCGGCGTCCGGTTGGTTCTTCTCCGCTCTCTCTGGCCTCTTCTCCCAGTGTTTGACCTCTGCTCCCGGTGCTCCAGTTCTTCTGCCGGCTCCTCCGCTATCTTCATGCCGCTCTTTTGCTAGCGGTGGCCCGGACTTCTGCCTTTTGGCTTCTTGGCTTCTTCCCTCTTCTCTTCTTCCGATGTTGACACAACGGTCTCCCCAGCTGCAATGCTCTCTGAGCGCTCCGATGTGACTTATATAGGCGATGACCCCGTCCCCTTATGCCATCACAGTCCCTGGGCATGCTGGGACTATGGCGGCATAAGGGGGCGTGGTCACCGGGTGATGTTGACCACGCCCCCTTATGCCCTCACAGTCCCAGGGTGCCCCCCTCCCTCACAGCACCCACCCCCCATGTTGAGGGCATGCGGCCTGGTACGGTTCAGGAGGGGGGGGCACTCGCTCGTTCCCACCCCCTTTCCTGACCGGCCGGGCTGCATGCTCGGACCGGGGTCTGGTATGGATATTAGGGGGGACCCCACGCCATTTTTTGGTGTAGGGGGTTCCCCTTAAAATCCATACCAGACCTAAGAGCCTGGGATGCCCTGCGCTTGCCGCAATAGGAAAATTAGTTTTTCCTATTGCAGCGAGCGCGAGATGCAGTACCCTGCCCTTGCGTCGCATACAGACGAACGGGCTTTCCGTCAGGAACTGAGTCCAGCGGAGTTACGACGTAAAGATTTAAAGCAGGCTTCAAATCTAAAGTACGTCGGATTTCCGACCGAAACGGTCCGTCGGAAGTCCGATGCAGACCACACATGGTCGGATTGTCCGCCCGATTTGGTCCGTCGGCGTCCGTCGGACAAGTTCGGTCGAAAGGTCTGACCGTGTGTACGCGGCATAATACCTGAGATTCCATAAGGCTTAGCTGACAGGAATTACTTGCCAATTTTCAGTCAATTTCAACTACTTTCAAACCACAAGGATTACAAATACAATATGGAGGATGAGAGTGGTATACTGTGGACTCCTTCGGCATGGACTTGTCAGTGGTCAAAGGTTAAAAGCTTTTGGGAAAGGCATTTTAACTTGTCCAAACATTATTTCCCCTAACAAGCCTTCATGATTGATGCCTGTGGGCACGTGATCAGCCTCAAAGTGTCCAGATTATGTCATGTATATAGAATGCTTAAAGTGGTTTTAAAGGAAATTTTGTTTTTCTTTCATAACAAACATGTCTATATTACTTGCTCTGTGCAATAGAATTGCACAGAGTGGCCCTGATCCTCCTCTTCTTGGGTACCTTGCCGGCGGTCCGGGCTTCTCCTCTCTTGCTAGTGCCCCCAATAGGAAACAGATTCCTATGGAGGCATTTGTGTAGGCTCGCTCCCGAGCCCCGCTGCTGCGTCTTTTGACAGTGAGACTCGGCACTGCTCCCTCGTCACTGCAGTTGATTGACAGGAGCAGGAGCCAATGGCTTCCGCTGCTTTTGATCTGCCCAGGGTGGAGGGACAAAGCCAGGAGAGCCGCAGCTCTCATGCACAGCACTGGATCGCGATGGGGTTCAGGTGTTTTACCTTAGGCTTTAGAACCACTTTAATTTAAAGTTTAGTATAACTACACATGCAAGTTTCTTCACTAAAAATTTTTAATAGCAAAAACAATTACCTCAGGTCAACTTTTAAAAATCTAAGAATTTTAGCAAACTTTATTTTTAGGTTTCTACCCATTACATTATAGTATAATGTATGTATAATACCAAACAACAAACAGTTATGCCGCGTATACATGACCAGTTTTTTCCATCGGAATAAACGCTTAAGGGTTTTCCTGACGGAGTTCCGCTAAAACTGTCTTGCCTACACACGATCACACCAAAGTCCGACCGTCTAGAACGCGGCGATGTACAACACGTACGACGGGACTAGAAAAAAGAAGTTCAATAGCGAGTAGCCAATAGCTGCCGTCTCGTACTTGCTTCAGAGCATGCGTCGTTTTTGGTCCGTCGGAACAGCATACAGATGAGCGGTTTTCCCGATAGGAATTGATTCCATCGGAAAGATTTAAAACATGTTCTATTTCTAGGTCCGTCAGAATTTTCGGAAAAAAAAGTCAGATGAGGCCCACACACGATCGGAATGTTTGATGAAAAGATTCCGTCAGGCCTTTCCTGCCGGAAAGTCCGACCGTGTGTATGCGGCATAACAATTAACGCAACCTAACTGTGAACGTATGAACAAATAATAAGGGAATTGCTGCTCATATCTAAAAAGTGATTTCACCACGCTAAATATATAATATACTCCAATAAGTAAATTACCGTATTTATCGGCGTATAACACGCACTTTTTTCCCCTTAAAATCAGGGGAAAATCGCGGGTGCGTGTGCGATCCTGACCTGTCAGATCTTCAAAATCGCCGACCGCGATTTGAAAATGGCGCCGCCGGCGCCGAAATACACAGAGCCGGTCCTCGGCTCTTCTTGGCCACTTTCGGCTTCACTTGAGCGCCGCCCGAACCTAGCCGAGTGTACTCGGCTAGGTTCGGATAGCTCCGCTCACAGTCACGCCCATCCCGGGCGGGACTACGAGTGGAGCCGAAAATGAACGAGAGTCCTCGGCTCTTCTTGGCCACTTTCGGCTTCACTTGAGCGCCGCCCGAACCTAGCCGAGTGTACTCGGCTAGGTTCGGATAGCTCCGCTCACAGTCACGCCCATCCCGGGCGGGACTACGAGTGGAGCCGAAAATGAACGAGAGCCGCTGAGAAGAGCCGAGGACCGGCTCTGTGTATTTCGGTGATGGCAGCGCCATTTTCAAATCGCGGTCGGCGATTTTGAAGCCCAGGATGGCAGGGGATCACAGGATCGAAGGCTGCACTGGGGCAAGGCTGCGCTGGGGAAGGCTGCACTGACAAGGCTGCACTGGGGAAGGCTGCACTGACAAGGCTGCACTGGGGAAGGCTGCACTGACAAGGCTGCACTGGGGAAGGCTGCACTGAGGAAAGCTGCACTGGGGAAGGCTGCACTGACAAGGCTGCACTGGGGAAGGCTGCACTGGGGAAGGCTGCACTGGGGAAGGCTGCACTGAGGAAAGCTGCACTGACAAGGCTGCACTGACATGGCTGCACTGGGGCAAGGCTGCACTGAGAAGGCTGCACTGGTGGGCATTTAAATGTAAGTTTTTTTCCCTTCAACTTCCCTCCTAAAAGTTTTTTTTTCCTTAAAATTCCCTCCTAAACTTGGGGTGCGTGTTATACGCCGGCGCGTGTTATATGCCGATAAATACGGTAATAACACAATATAGTGCAAACAATAAAAATAGAAAGTGTACACAATATCCATATAAGAACTCCATCTATAAAGTGCATAAGTGTCCATATAAGATGATCTTATCAACCTTCTTGTGACGCGATAAAACAGTCCATAAAATGATACATTGTGACACTGTGTGACAAAATCCTGAAGTATCAGTGTCACCCAACATTTGTGCACATTAGTCGCTCACCTTACTGTTATGAACCCTTCATCACCAGTAAGGTCATAACAAGCTGTTAGTCCCTTTAAGGGGAATAAAGATGGGGATATAGCGTCCTTATACCTCCATGTCTTCTATTCCACGATATCAGCCACAAACTCATAGATGTGCATATAAAGATGGAAACAGAACAAACCAAATCTAGTGCTCTCTCAGTTTTTAAATATTTAATACGCAGAATAAAAGGATCTCGCGGCCATCTCAAACAGTGGTTGTAAGTCAACGCATGCCTTTTACAGCTAGCACTGCCTAAGTTATTTTTATTGTAAGTGGATTTATTTTATTCTGCAAAAGAAAATATAGGGAGCCAATAGGTTCCAAACCCATGCAAATCAATGACCAAAAAATGAATAAACTACAATTAAGAGCTGCGTGTTGTAAAGTGTAAAAAACACCTAAAACGTGAAAAGAAACAAAAAAACTGCGCTCTTATATCATAAATTACATATCCATAAATCACCATACTGAATAAACCTTCATTTGAATTATAAAAAAATACATAAAAATTGTGAAGCCCATGTATAAATCCCACGGGTTAATAGCTTCCTCAGTGAGTATAGGAAAGGTTCCTCTCCACCCACATGCAAACACACAATGCACGCACCTCCACATCTCTGTGCCTAAGAAGACCCGGCGTGGTGGCTGAGCTTTCTCCCACCAGGGTGCCTCCCTGCTGAGCTCCAGGAGGCCCCTACCATCTTGGTCTTTGGCAGGAAACTGAAGACTTGACTCTTTACACGAGCCTTTCCTGCGTAGCCTCTCTTGTTCCATCTCTCATGCTGCTTCCCTGCTGCTGTCTCTTCCTAGTCGGTGTTTTTTTTTTCCAGGGACTCCGCCAAGTGCCTTCGGGACCCTACGGGGTAAATGACCGCGCTATATTAAGGTGTCACTCAACTCTCAACTCAACCAGATTTAATTGACCCCTATTACAGGGAGTCAAATTAGGCATATGAAAAAATCGAAGATGTCGTACATGAGATCACAGGAATGAATCCAAACCGCTGATATCATACATTCAGTATTTATATAGATAGCGTATTCAAAGCTCCAGTTTTGCCATATAGAGAGGGAGTGGAAAGAATGCTCTCGTGGTGCAGTAATTCTAATCATTTTTTTTAAAAAAAGGTTGTATTGCACTTACATCAAAGAAGACAGGGATCATGCGATTTTTTTTTTTTTTTTCACTCTTGTGCACTTTATGAGGTTTATTGGATTTATTGAATGTTATTTCTACACGTTATTATCCTGTTAGCCACTTGATGTCACTTTGAAATATTGTCATTAGCTACACAATTTAGTCACATTATTTTTGTGATATTTGATATACTTTTACATTCTAGTTAGCGCCACATATTTCTTTTATCCTATTGTTTTTTTGTGTGGGAACACTTTTTATGTTTGGCGGCTTATCTCATCCTTAATTAATTCTTTTTTTCACTTTTTTTGCACACTTGTTCCCTCCTTTTTTAAGAAGATTGATAAGATCATCCTATATGGACTTTATTGATGGATTTCTTATATAGATATTTATTGTATATATTTATTGTGTACACTTTTATAGTTTTTTACTGTTTGCACTATTTTGTGTTTTATTAATCTACTTCATTGGAGTTGCGCCACACTGTGCAGTAATGTGTGTATATATAATGGTCAGTCTAGCGCACTTGGCATTTTTCTTTAAAGTGACAAGTGGTAGAGTCTGTATAGACATGTTCAGTCCCAGATTTGTATAGTAGGATAATGTAGGTTTGGTACTTTTGTAGATGTGTGCACACACAAAAGTTGTGTTAGAGGTACTGTATACCTTTAGAACTCTTGGTTAACTAGCAAATTTTCCATTTTAATAAATTTTTAACAAAGAGAACATGCATTAAAAATGAATTCATGTACAGAAATAGGAAGAGTACAATACCCTTGGAAAGCCGGAACAATGGTGTAAACCGCTGCAAGGCCGGGAGGTAGGTACCAAATAGTAAGGCCCATGGGAAGCTAAACCACAATACAAGTACAGCAACCTGGGTGGAACTAGAGTTCAGAGTTGTGCCTAACAACAAAGGTTTAAAAGTGGATAATGAATGCCCCATAGTATAGGTGATGTCACCACCCTAGGCATTTCAGCCACTGTTGGTGCTCTTCTCTCAACCGAAGCCGGCCGCTGAGGAGATCACGTGACTGGACCAGAGCATCCTGAGAATAGGTAATTCTAAGACCTGAAGAAGGGGATTTTTGCCCCGAAATATGTAGTCTTTGCAGCTGGCTTTTACGTTTCTTGGGCACAGCCGGCTCAGCTTTGCTTCCTTCCTAACGGATTATGCTACACGGCCATCAGTTCTGGGCTCCTCAGTGTCCCCAGGCGACCGATCCATACACCCAGGTACTGACCTCACCATCAGCCCCTCCAGTGGGCCATCGGGCTGGGACTTGGACCTCCCCTCCACCGCTGGGAGTTTGGCTGTGCATACCCTTTATCTGACAGCCCAAGCTGATTGACCAGAATACCAGGAGCCACCCTGTCACTCTTGCAGCTCCCACTTCCAGATATTTCCATTGGGTTGGTGACACCACTTGCAGCCATCCCTTGCCTCTGTATGCCCCTGTTAAATTATAAATAAACGTTCATGCTTTTAGCAAGGAATGGCATCATAATTATTTTCCTGTGGTACAGCGCTTTCTGCATTTTCCTTTTTCAGTGTAGTTAGAATAGGAGTTAAAAGGTGGGTGGAAGCTATTTTAAGCTTAGTTAGTTCTAGCCTGAGCTTCTAATTTAAAGCAATGTACAGTAGTGCACAACATAAAGTGAATGCATTAAGAGCACCACAACGGACCTGAGTGGTTTAAATGGGCCCATGCTATTGCTTTTAAGAAAGATTGTCATGTTTTCTTCAAGTATCAGAACAGAATGTATTTTTTTCTTTCAGTTTCTCAACAAAATATTGTGTAAGCATGATGCTGTGCCTTCCAGAAGAGAAATTCCAACAGAATCCAGAGACGTATCTACGGCAGGGAACACTTGGTACCGGTCTGGCTCAGCATCCACCCATGAAGAAAGCATAATAAACTGACTATGTTCTTTCAGTCACATCTGCTGTCCTCTGTCTGGTTTGAATATTAACTTGTTTTAGGGTTATAGTACAACATGAACACACATCCTGAAAGGTGTAAAGTACAAGGGCAACCACTGTAAAATGTCAACATTATAATTGACAGTGCAACAATAAATGTTACTGAAATATTTGTAATGCGTTACTGACATCAAAGTTTGCAAAAATAAAGGGCTGTTTTTAACAGTTTACAACATGCATCCAATTTCTCACTTACAGCTGAACTCAGAGGAAAACCCAAAGTTACCTTTGCAGTGTGTCTCAAACCAAGGGTTGAATGCTCGTTTTTGTTTAGGCGAACATTAAAAAGCCATTGTCTCTTCCCTTAGAGTTACACTTGCTATATAGCATTTAGAAAGTTAATTCCTATATTGTTACTTAAAACATCAGCAGTGTGAGGTACCCCTTCTTGATACCACCAACTTGCCACACCAGGAATGCGGGTTTGTATGCCTATGGCAGGAGGGTAGTAAGCATGCTGATGCACACGCCTGCATGCCGGCAACATTTGATTGACTTGATTTAGTTGCTGTGATTAAGGGGGCACCAGCCTGCATGGCCAGCTTTTTTAAGGCTGGTGCCTTTAAGGGTGTTTTCAAACAAGGTGGCACCCCTTCCACAGCAGCAGAAGACCCAATATGGGAGTTAAAATAGAGAAGATGTCTTCTAAAAATGCTCGTTGCCTGGTTGTCAAACTGGTCAAAAAGCTTTAGACCCCTTTCACACAGGGTCGTTTTGCAGGCGCTATTGCGCTAAAAATAGCGCCTGCAAACTAACCTGAAACAGCCGCTGCAGTGTCTCCAGTGTGAAAGCCTTGGGGCTTTCACACTGGAGCGGTGCGCCAGCAGGACACTGAAAAAAGTCCTGCTAGCAGCATCTTTGGAGCGGTGAAGGAGCGGTGTATACACCGCTTCTTCACTGCTCCTGCCCATTGAAATCAATGGGGCACCGTGGCTATACCGCCGGCCTTTGCGGTGGTTTTTAACCCTTTCTCGGCCTCTAGTGGGGGTCAAACCGCACCGCTAGCGACTGAATACCGCCGCTAAAATGACGGTAAAGCGCCAACGCACCTCCCGCCCCAGCGTGAAAGGGGTCTTAAAGTAGAATTCTATGTAAAATCTAACTACTCCTAAACATGCTACTTCCCCATTCCTAACACCTATTCTGACTAACCTGTGTAAGAAAGATCTGTACACTTATCTATTTTCAGGTTCCTTCACTCTGGTCACCTGTTGTCCCCTGTATTAGCCAGCAGCGGCTGCAGGGGAGGGGAGAGAGCACTTGGCAATGGCTGGTAATGCCTGGGAGCGGTGATGGCACCCATGGACTCTTATGGCTCATCCATTGTCAGCACTCCCTCGTCTCCCCTGCAGAAGCCGCTGGCTGACACAGGGGAGCTGTCTCATGTGACTGGACCGCAGCAGTCTGAAAATTGGTAAGTGTACAGAACTTTCTAAAGCCTTGTACACACGGTCAGATTATTGGACAAATTTTCGTCATTTTTTTGGTTGATGCTAGTCTCAAATCGAAAGTGAAGAGGGTACTTACTTACATCAAAAAAAGTTCTGATAACAGAATTCAACGTCAGAAGTGACGTAATGTGTTGAATTGTTTTGTATGTGTTCTTTCATTTCTGAGCATGCCTAGTCTTGCGCTTCAGATTTTTTTCTGTCAGAAAACTGTACTAATGAAAAAAAAAAATCAGACGTTGTGGTCACATCAGACAAAAATTTTCAAGCCTGCACATCCAGTTTTTGTCTGCCGAAAATACATAATTGGCTATCAAAAGCAACATACTAACGATCAGAAAATCGGCAGATCGTTCATCAAACGAAGTTTATATTCAGTTTTTCTGACCATGTGTATGGGCCTTTACACAGGTTAGTTAGAATAGGTGTTATGAGCGGGAGGGAGCATTTTTAGAAGTAATTAGGTTTTGGATGGAATTCTACTTTAATACTTTGAGTCACAGACCTGGAATAAGTATGAAGATCAGGCATTCTGTTTTCACACTTACTTCAGTTGCTGTCTGCTTGTTCCAGAACAGTACTTAAGAAAAACACTGAAGCCAGAGACAGCCAGACACCTAGCATTTCCAGTAGTTTAGCAACAGTAGGCTACATCAAATACCTGGTTAGGCTAACAGTAGGCTACTATCAAGTACCTGGTTAGAGGCCCAAGTAACAAGAAAGCCTCCTTTACACCTCTGGCCCAAACACCCCTGGAATGGTAGACAGGGGGTGAGAGTGCCATGAGTGCTAAATGTCCAATCTTGAGATACAGTAAAATTCTTTGAAGGTGACTTGGCTGCAAGGTGCTCTGGAAGACACGCAACAAGAGAGAAGAAGGTTGGCACCACAGATCAGGGCCGCAGAGTAGTCCAGTGGAAGACAAGATGCAGATTGGATCAACATCTGGTATGAACACAATACGTGCAGAAACTCGTTGAAGGATAAGCTGAAGTCAGCAACCATGGAAACAAGCAGTAAGTAGAATAGCAGGCAGAGTTCTGGTCAGAAGGCAGACCGTGGTCACACCACTGAAATGAATGGGCTGCCAATCCACCCTAACGTGCTGAAAATTAGAAGTGACTGATTTTCTTTCCAATGCAACATAATATTATTCCGCACTTGGTCAACGCCAATCGCTGCAATGCTGGTTTCAGGTCCAAACCTATCCAGGTGATCATAAAACTCTACACAATGCTTTTACACAAGTTTATATTTTACATATCTATCAAAAATGTACTGTGTGTGCTGTCATCTGTTCAGTGACAGATCAATAAAATTAAATGCATTTTGATCTTTTTAAGACATTTTACCTATGCTTTATTGATAAAAAAACTGGTCAAAAGGTCAACACTCCTTCAATTAAAAAGTCCATGCGTCAAGATGTTTTCCAGGCCACATGCTGAGGTTTCCCCCACCTCATCTGCAAATGAAATGCATTTCTCACACCCAGCCCCCGTCTCCAGGGCTATTGCTTGTTAACACTTATCCTCAATATTGCCTTACACATTCACCTAATTCACCTCCCCACCCACCATACATATTCAACTGACTCACGTCCTGTTGCTACACCACACATTACTTTATTTCCTACTGACTTTATATGACCAGCTGAAGCTACCCATTAATTTAACCAGTCATGCTGGTCATAAATATTAGAGGGTGCTTGATAATGTCTCCACTATTCACCCTCAGGGTAAGTTCTCATCAGGGTAGCTATAGATGGAGTATATTATCTGCACTGCAAGGCTTTGCTGCCACTTATTAGCATGCTTCTTTGGGCACTGGCTGACATGTTTCTTGGTAAATGTGGCACATGGACAGACAGCGGCATCACTAAAATTATGCAACTATCATGAGAGAAATACAGGAGCTGATCTTCCCTGAAAATAGTGGTTCTACAGCTGAGCACATGACGTTTGTTCTCAGTTGGAGTCCCCCTGCATACTAGCTCATTATGCCTTTGTCTTGCAGGTTTTTTTGGGGAATTTACAACCACTTTAAGAAGACTGAGGATATAATATGGATGTAGGGTGTCAATGGGGCATCATCATGACACCCTTCATTCATAGTGTATTGTTGCAGTGAGCCTCATTGAGGTGGTGACATCAGTGTCGCTCTCTGTAGCTGCCAACCACTGGAGAAGTTTCAGACAAGAAGAGGACCTGTCATGTCACCTGACTGACTTATTAAAGAATAAATCAAAAATAATATTTACAGTATCTCACAAAAGTGAGTACACCCCTCAAATTTTTGTAAATATTTTATTATATCTTTTCATGTGACAACACTAAAGAAATTACACTTTGCTACAATGTAAAGTAGTGAGTGTACAGCTTGTATAACAGTGTAAATTTGTTGTCCCCTCAAAATAACTCAACACACAGCCATTAATGTCTAAATAGCTGGCAACAAAAGTGAGTACACCCCTAAGAGAAAATGTCCAAATTGGGCCCAAAGTGTCAATATTTTCTGTGGCCACCATTATTTTCCAGCACTGCCTTAACCCTCTTGGGCATGGAGTTCACCAGAGCTTCACAGGTTGCCACTGGAGTCTACTTCCACTCCTCCATGAGGACATCACGGAGCTGGTGGATGTTAGAGACCTTAGTGCTC